>CM056840.1:20870669-21140669 GCA_029853015.1 Chelidonichthys spinosus
GATCGATCTCACTCCATTCAGAAAAATGGTTTGCTTTCGTCTTACAGACGGACTGAACAAACCATGACTTAGCCTCCCTTTTTATCCCTTTATTACAACTAAATCACAGCAAAGTTATTCGGGGTTCATACCGCTGTAGTTAACCAGTCGCCGTGTGTCTGTGCGATTCACAGTGAATACAGCTCAGTGAAGTTCACCGAGCACCTCTGGGTGATGTTATGAATTATGAAAACACACCTCTACACTGTCACATGTCTGCAAATCACTGACGCACTAAATGCAATCTGCAGTTGTTCACGCTTCAGTCAAAGATTATTTTTTACATGCCACTTCTAAACTGGTTATCGTTTGCTGACAAGCAATCTGGCACAGTTTAACGATATCCAGCTCTGGTGAAAGTGAGATAAAATAATTACCTGCAGACAGGCCTGCTGTGGTGCCAGGTTGGTGCCTCCTCCCACAGTTCCCAGCTCTATGGAGGGCATAGTGCAGCTGATGTACAGGTCCTCCCCTTCTGAACCAGCAGGCTCCATCTGAGTGATACAGTTGGAGCTCCCTACCGTCTGAGCTGGGTCCTGAAACAAAAAATGTCCAAAATGTCATTTCATAATTTTAGCCTGGGCTTTTAGGGCTGTTGAAGGAATCAACTTCGGGAATCGAATATAATTTGAATAGTAAAAACATCTGTACTATTTAAATGCTGAAATTATTAACTAACTAACTATTATTAATGCTCTAGAAATAAATAGAAAAAAAAAACAAAAAAACACAACTCCGCCCGCACCGGTTCATCTTTCCCAGAATGAGGGAATAAATGACTTTGCACACAGAGAAAACATGGCGCGCACACAGAGGACACCGCCAGCAGCACTCGGTGAAATGACAACAAAGATATCGACGGACCAATCAAAACACATTGTGTATCTTTTAATCGGCATTCT
The DNA here is from genome assembly GCA_029853015.1 of Chelidonichthys spinosus. NCBI lineage: Eukaryota > Metazoa > Chordata > Actinopteri > Perciformes > Triglidae > Chelidonichthys > Chelidonichthys spinosus. Next base: position 20,871,611 of record CM056840.1, read on the forward strand.
GAACCAACTGGATTTTTTTCAAACCGCATTCTTTATTAAACAGGCTTGTTGAGTGATGCATTACCTGTCCGCATGCGATGTAGATAGCTGCTACAATGTTGGCAGCATGAGCATTAAAGCCCCCGATACTGCCAGCCATGGCTGAGCCCACCAGGTTCTTGTTGATGTTCAGCTCCACCAGAGAAGCTGTGCTGCTTTTCAACACCTACGGACACATTAATGGGTTATTTTAGAAAAGAAACGCATGGTATCACAAACGGAAAGGAATTGACTGGGTAAACTGAATGAATAAATAAACGGTGATTTGATCCCTGACTGATAAAGGACTGGTTTTAGAGTGTCGCAACTTGAGTTTGGTATTTGTCGTCTTTACCTCCCTGACCACGCTGGCAGGGATGGTGGCCTCACACACAGCAGACTTCCCCCGACCCAGGATCCAGTTAATGGCAGCAGACTTCTTGTCAGTGCAATAGTTGCCACTGACCGACAGCACCTCCACATCTGGATACTGCTGGCGGAGTCTGTGCAGAGCCTGCTCAGTCCCCTGGGAAAAGCATGGGACGATATGAAAAGGACTCGTAACGATTGTCGTTTTTTTTATTTCATTATACTTCCTGTATTTTTTTTAATTAGGCTCTATTTTTCCACTTCTCTACCATTAAAACATTAGCTTATTCGAGTCACTCATGATGATATTTACCAATATCCCAATTATAGAAATTCACCACAAACAGGTTTATCCCAATAAAAGCTTACATCGTCCTATCAATACACAGTCTACTTGGACGAGAGGCTGGAGCAAGAGTTGCGTTCAAAGTGCACCGACATTTGGGCGTTACCTTGGACAGCATGTTCATGCCCATGGCGTCTCCCGTCTGAGACTGGAAGCGAATATACAAGTTCTTCCCAGCTAAGCCCACCAGCAGCTTGTCGAGACGAGCAAACCTACCAAAAGCAAAAGTTAATGGATGACCAAAGGAAACGAAAATCATTCTATTAACATTTCCACTGTTTCTACTGACCTGCTGGTCTGGTCGAAAGCCTCTTTGATCACGATGAATCCGTCCGAGGTCTCGAGCCAGACTTTGACCTCTGCAGCCCGGCACGCTGAGGGCAGCCTCACCACAGGACCTCTGGTCATTCTGTCAGCGAGGATCCTGCTGCAGCAACCCCCGCTCATCTGAACAGGAGAGACAACGGTTAGCACGGTGACGTACACTCTAGGGTTCAGCTGGTATCTGGTTTCACCGCTTCAGATCGTTGTACAGGCCTAAACCAGGTTTTATTTATGTAAACCGGTTAAACCAGCATTTGTCTTTAAGACAGGTTCTGGGAAAAAACCCAACAAAAACACGTCACACGGCCTCTGGCGGCATATCCGTCTCCATTGTTCCACAAAGCCGGGGTGTTTTGTAAAAAGAGACACCGTTGTGGCGCTACATCGCAAAGCAACATTATTTATAAACAGTACGATCGTGGCATATTTGTGACTCTCCTTTCCACGATTACGGCACAATCTTCGGTGTAAAATAAACAAATGTGTCACTCAGGAGGGTCTAATACACACAGACACACAGCTAGAGATCCGGCACTCACAGAAAGCGCCCTGCATCCTCTGTTGGTGCTGGCTACCAGGCAGCCCTCTGTGGTCGCCATAGGAATGTAAAACTGCTTCTCATCCAACAGCAAAGGACCGGCCACTCCTACTGGCACCGGCATGTAGCCAATGACATTCTCACAGCAAGTGCCCATCACCTTCAGGGGATCAACACAAAGTGATTTAATTAACACAAAGCAGAAGGGCAGAACTTAAGCCGCGTTTCCACCAATAAGTTCCTGTTCATTTCAGTCCCCATGAGACAAGACATTGTCTTCGATTTTGGATCATAACATGGCATGGTCAACCCTACAATCTTGTCCATAGAGGTATTTGGTCAAAAACATTGTGGTATTTGATTGTTATTTAAATGTATCAGAAACATAATTTAGTCCCCAAATACCTTAGAATAGTCATAGTCTTTATAAGGCAGAGAGGCCAACGCAGAGAGAACAGGCAGTTTGGGTGAAAGCATATCCCTCCTGATGGCCACGCCCCTTTCTGGAGTCTCCAGGATGGATTCCAGTTTGTAGTTCAGAATATGACGTGAGGTTACCAGGTTCATCACCTCTTTATTGCTGAGAAAACGGGCCCCTCTCTGGAAACAAACCAGTTATTTCATAAACCTTCAGACGAAAACAGGACATAAGATCTCTTCTGCAAGGATTCCCGTCTCCTCTGGAAGCTTACCTGAGGATCTGAGAGGATGTCCATACATTCCTCCAGCGTCCGGGACTCTGAATTACAGCTACTTTGAGGAACACAAGGTGATGGAGCAAGAGGATCCCCTGAATCCATAACACAGTGGCCGTTCCCCACTAAGGATGCTGGAGGCTGAGTCTCCTCTGTTGTAGTAATCATGTAAGACAAAAGTCACGCTTAGCAACAAAGGAATTACAGTTTTTGTTTTTCCTCTGTGAATAAAAAGCTAGGGTAAATTATGATTATTCTCACCCGTCTCTCCTAAAGCCGTTTCAGCCTCAGGGCAAAGTTTAGAGTCTAAGAAAGCTGGCGGGGCAGGATTGGTGCCGTTCATGGTGGCCTGGGGTTTCAGGGGTGGGAAGTCCCTCCTGCAGCAGTCCCCTGCCCCCCTTGGCTTCTGGGTTGGAGGAGAGCTGATAATGGGACTCATGAGGGACAACGAAGACTCTGTCTCTGTTTGCTCAAAGAAGACGTACTTCACAGCCAGGAGCAGGGCAAGACCGAGAGTTATCACTTGTTCCAGGTCCATACTGGTTGGAGGTGAAGAGAGAAAACGCCATGCATCAATACATTACTGCACAAGAGTCAATAACAGGAAAATGTATTCATGGAATGAGAAATCTTGCTTGTTTAAGGTTTTTACCTGGTGAGCTTCAGAGGCCACGTCTTACCACCAGAATCCAGTCTCGTAGCTATTGGCCCCTCCACCGAGGAATTGTGACCTGGATGCTCAGCTGCTAGTCGAGTGTGGGCATGAACCAAGGCCAGGCCCAGAGACTGAGGGGGACATCAAAAAGTTAGACCGTTTACATGTTCATAATTCTTATATTAAAAGAGACACCTTTTGAATGATGTTTTAAACTGCTGCACACAGTTGAGTTATAATCGCAGTGCCACACTTTCAAATGAGGTTCTTGACATCTGTGGTAGCAGTAGGGGTGTAACGGTTCTGAACCGAAACGGAAAACCTCGGTTCAGAGGACTTCGGTTCAGAAACTCATTCTATCTTCCCGAACCTCTGTTCATCCCCGCCCCGACCGCACACGTGTGTCAGGTCCCTCCGGTTAGTTTCATTTCTGCAAGATGGCTAATAAACCTGAGCTAGCGGATCCCCCGTGTTTACACAGCTTCTTCTTCGTTGGTGTTTAATAGCAGTCGGCGTATACCCAGCTGTTTCCGTGACGTGAGTTTCACGCGAGAGTATGAAGTTTCATACGCTGGTGTGAAACTCGCGTCACGGAAACAGCTGGGTAAACGCCGACTGCTATTAAACACCAATGAAGAAGAAGCTGTGTAAACACGGTGCCGTCTAGGCAAACAGCATAGCTTTAGCAGTAGAAGCTATCAGGCAAGTGTTCTTTTTAAATAAACTCCTGATGTACTTACAAACTTTAAAATGCCTCGTTTTGTGAGTACGGACCCTATGTGTACTACTGCAGAAGTTTGCTATTGTTATACATTTTTTCTGGAAGTTTTCCAAAAGGTTTTTCAGTATGTTGTTAAAAACCGAGGTTTGAACCGAACCATGAGTCAAAAACCAAAGTCGAACCGAATCGTGGTTTTGGTGAACCGTTACACCCCTAGGTAGCAGGTAAATACAGTTTCTAACCATGATGATTTTAACCCTCTGGGTGACAGGATTGGGCTTGTTGTCCTCTTCTTCAGCCAGCACACGGGCAAAGTGGCTCAGCTGCCAGATTGGACGGCCCTCTCGACTTTCCCTAGACAGCTGTACATACAATAATCCAGCATGAGCACAGAAGCACAGACAGAGTAGCTGAGAGATGCAAGGAAAATAATTTCAGTTCCTGCCAAATGTTAGACGTCATCCTTACCTCCAGGACCAGGGAGACGCACGCAGGGAAGAAGGTCATGAAGACAAAGTAATTGGCCAGGACAGACATACAGCCAAAACAACACATGATCTCTAATTGAGGCACACCTGGAAACCAACAGAAAATAGCAATGATTCATTTTCAACTCAAATCGCCACCATGAGTATTAAAAATGTTTAAAACATACCTGGCAGTGTTTTCGAGAAAATAAATCAATAGTATTCCTCACCTGACATGGTGCCAATTCCAATGACCAGACACTCAACCAGAGCATCTAGGGTGAATGTGGGGCCCAGGATGGCCATGCCCTGAGAGATGTTCTCCCTCACCTCCTCCTGTACACAACATACAGAGCCACAGCACTCAACTACATCCTTCCTCTAACTCAACACACAGGTATCAGTATATCACATCAGTGCACAGATAATCCAAAACGAGGTCTGTGTGACATTACCTGGGAGTTTGAGCTGAGGGCAAATTTGGCTAATGTGCAGGCTTTGGACAGGTCAATAAGCAGGAGAAAGAACGGAAGGGCTTCACTGCAGGGCAAGGAGACAAATGTCAACCAAGAGGATGAAGCTTGTCTACATTGTTGAAAAGACACTGCCAGTGTCCTCTGTAGCAACGTTAAGACCGGGGGTAACTGCCTCATAAAACTACTCTGATACAACAACATTTATCTTCAATACTGTTTAATAATTAACTTATAATTTATTAATATCCCTATCACAAAATCTGTTGTTTGCAAATACGCCTTTGCTTCCCAAAGCAGTATACACCCAGGTATATTTCCAAATGGAAGTTAATCATTATTAAACCACAGCTACCCTGTGATTAATCCGTTTTGTTCATCTATTGACATTGCAGTAGCTGAAGTAAGGAGACAACATAGGTTTAGCAGCCTCCACCATATGTTGAAAGCCTTCAACAGCTACTGGTGAATTATTTGTATCAATCTTTCTGTTGAACAATAAATATGTTTGGAACACTTACTTAAGACCTGTCAGCTCTTTTCCAAAGAAATGGATGACCACTGTACTGAAAACAAAGCTGGAAAACACCGTGAACAACCCTGCAATACCTGTAGGAAGAGAAATGTTGATATTGATATACTGTGTGGTATTCTCACAGAAAAGTTTTGAAACATATAGTTCCATACTAAACAACTATCATACTGACCCAGTATATATTTGGATCCAAGTTGTCGTAGATTCTTGAACTGAAAATAGATATAAACGATGGCCATGCAGCGTGTGATTGTTAGGATGATTATGTCACTGCTGTGGATTTTCTGTAAGAAAATAAGCACAGACATGTATTTTGGTTAACACTACTCGAGCGCCTCTTTCACATTTACATTTGGGATGAGCTGCCCCATCCAGGCACAGCTTCCAGCTCCTGTCAGGCAGACTCACCTCCTCGACTTTGGGGCACTCGTTCCAGCTGCACATCTGGCTGCTGGCTGTCAGGTTGTTCATAGATACGAGGCAGACGGTGAGAGTGAGGGTGCCCACTATTACCTCCCACGGATGGGAAGCTACCAGCAGGCCATGGAGCCTGAACATGCGTGCCAACATGGTCCCAGGGTGCCTTCCCGCTACCTCGGGCCACAGACTCACCTGTATTTAAAGCAAAGGACTAGAACGTCACCCAATATTGTCTCGTTGACTAGGAGACAACATGCTATCCCGCTGCAACAACTTGTCGCTGCTGTAGATTGTAAAAGACTGCGTTTAGGATGACAATTAACATTGTCTTTGGTTCGTATTAGGCACATTTTAGCAGCTAACCTAACTCAGAGTCAAGCGTTAGCTTTACTTGGCATTTGCTACATTTTTGCAGCTAGCATCACACAGAGACTAGCGTTAGTTGGCATTAGCTACATTTTAGCCACTAACCTAACTCACAGAGACTAGCGTTAGCATTAGCTACATTTTAGCCACTAACCTACTCAGAGACTAGCGTTAGCATTAGCTACATTTTAGCCACTAACCTAACTCACAGAGACTAGCGTTAGCATTAGCTACATTTTAGCCACTAACCTATTCAGAGACTAGCGTTAGCATTAGCTACATTTTAGCCACTAACCTAACTCAGAGACTAGCGTTAGCATTAGCTACATCTTAGCAACTAGCATCGCACAGAGACTAGCGTTAGTTGGCATTAGCTACATTTTAGCAGCTAACCTAACTCACAGAGACTAGCGTTACCATTAGCTACATTTTAGCAGCTAACCTAACTCAGAGACTAGCGTTAGTATTAGCTACACTCGCTGTAACACCCTGTCTAACAACACAGACAGCCACCAAGGTCACTTCATCTCTCCGAACTTTAAGAACAATTTCACAGTTTCTGTCCCATGAAAAATATATAATTCGCGTACGTTCAAATGTAAGCTTCCCCGGTTTCAGAAAGCCCTTCCCATGACGACAAAGCCGCTTCCACAAATCGCTTAGCTAGCTAACTTCATCTTCATGTATCTAACGACACCAACATGGAGATGCGGAAATAACGACGTCATGATGACGTCAGTTAATGTCACGTTGCGTGCTGAAAGGGGAAGTGGAGGTGAAGTCTGTAAACGATATTTAAAATGTTATTTAAACAAATGATGACATGGCATAAACGTCCATGTAGATAAATTATAGTGCCGCATTCAAAATATTAGTAAAAGTGAAAGTACACAATTAGGCCTATTATCATCATCAAAATAAATAAAATAGATATATTATTGTATCAGGATTATCAATGCACTAATGTGTTCTTGACTTTAGTGTTAAAGGTAAAGGTATAGCTCATATTAGCTATTTTACTGCTGGGTATTTCATACATAATTTATTATTTGATTTTATTTTGTATTATTAATCTGAATTTGTAAAGTAATCTACAGTTGTCAGATAAATGTTGAGCAATACAATATTTCCCTCTAAGATATAGTGTAATAGAAGTAAAACTATCATAAAATGGTAAGTAGACTAACTGAACATATGCTAATTACAAAGAATAATGTTTTTAACATCATCCATCCATCGTCTATGGATCTATCCATAAACATCACGGTTCATAATTAATATGAAAAGTTAACAGCAGTTTTTGTGCTACACTTAATCTTTTTTGAAGGTATATACTCTGAATAAAGTACCAGAGTGCATTAAGAAAAGCATCAAAATAGAGCTTTAAAAAAGAAATCAAAATAAATCCTGGTGGAGGATCATCCCTGGACCGTCTTTGTGCCTGTATCGACATAGAAAAGTGAGTTTATGGTCTCAATCGCTAGTTTCAAGTCTTGCTCAATACAGCATTGTATCGCTTGTGTTCCTCCTCCACAGTCCATATATGGGCACTTTTTTTCACTGTTAAAAAATTCCGAAAAGGCAACACCCAAAATGCTGAACTTGAGGCTTAAAATCCTTAGTCTACAAACCCATGGGCAATGGGTAGTTTTTTGTGTACTTACTGTTTTAAGTCATTTTAAAAAACTGTAGTTGTACTTTTACTTCAGTGGGTTTTGTTTGAAGTATTGTAATTTGCTACATTTTAAATAACATCCGTTACTCAGTATAAAAATGAGTAATGTATATACATTACGATGAGATTCTTCGAGATTTCAAACGAGACAGAGTTGTTTTAGAGGCAAATACAGAGACTGCTTGCTGAAAAACTGTACCTGAAAGGAACGCGCATCAGCAGTTTTGCATGAATTTACCTCCAAAATGGCTGAGTTTGATACACCGAGCTCAGCTGTCAATCAAGTACTCAGTACTACTGAGACTCAAGTACTGAGTACTACCAAGTACTACTGAGACTCAAGTACTGAGAACTACTAGGTACTATGTACTGTCAAACAGTTGAGTGCGAAACATGTCACCAAGCTCAGCTGTCGCTCAAGTACCCTGTACTACCGAGTACTACTGAGGCTCAAATACTGAGAACTACTAGGTACTATGTACTATGTACCACTAGGTACTATGTACTGGCAAACAGTTGAGTGCGAAGCATGTCACCGAGCTCAGCTGTCACTCAAGTACTCTGTACTACCGAGTACTACTGATGCTCAAGTACTGAGAACTACTAAGTACTATGTACTACTATGTACTATGTACTACTAGGTACTAGTAGTACTTGTGTGTCAGCTGAGCTCGGTGACTAGTACATGTCACCGAGCTCAGCTGTCACTCAAGTTCTACCGTGTACTACCAAGTACTACTGAGACTCAAGTACTGAGAACTACTAGGTACTATGTATTGTCAAACAGTTGAGAGCACTCAACTGTTTGCCAGTACATGTCACCGAGCTCAGCTGTCACTCAAGTTCTACCGAGTACTACCAAGTACTACTGAGACTCAAGTACTGAGAACTACTAGGTACTATGTATTGCTTGAAAAACTACAACTCCCACTGGCTGCTCCTGTCGGCCAATCAGAGCGCACCTGCTATCACTTCTGAGTGAGACAGAGAGAGATAGACAGACTTGTGTCTCATTTCAAAGTTTAAATGGAGTTTCTAGGTGAAAGTATGCCGGAGCAGAAGATGTTTGACAAAAAAAACTACATTTCCCACTGACTGCTCCTTCCTGTCCACCATTCAGAGCTCACCTGCTGTCATGGTGCGTTCCAGTTGTACTCGGAAATCGGGATATCCGAGCTCCGAGTCGGAAATTTCAACTGGAACGAGCCCAGAGGTCGGATTTCCGACTCGGAAAGTCGGACGATCTAGACAAGCCCGACTTGACATTTAAAGATGGCTGCCCCCGTTGTAAACAGTAACGTTACCGATGACCGATCAAAGGACGATCGATACTTTTTTTAAACAATGAAATACGTAGAAAGACTTTGTGTTTTCTCTTAATCCACCGTGTTTGCAGGTTGCGGAAGGACCGCATATTTGTCCAGAAGGTGTTTATATTCGGACTAGGCAAGCGCTAGAATAACTTTTGGAGATGTAGCCATCTGGTTTCGTCTTCCGTTTTTGGCCGTTGGCTACTTTTTCCGACTTTGTAACTGAAACGCTGATAACTCGGGCGTGACGTCATTCCCAGCTCCGGCTTCCGACTTCCGAGGTTAATGGAACGCACCATTAGTTCTCAAGATCAGAGCCACAGAGTGCCGTGACCATAGCAACGGCCCTCGGCGCGTGTGTATGACTGCCTTCAAGCCTCTCTCTGCCTCTCTCGATCTCTCCATTCTGGCTTCGCGGAGGGTCCGAACTATCGCCAAAATGTTCGCACCTTTAGCTCCACAAGACTCTGCTGAAGACACTGATCACTTTTATTTTTTCCTAGTGTCAGAAATGTGGACGCTAGGGCGAGTTAGAAATGGACCTGGTTTCAGGTTTCTTTGAAAATCTGCTTCTCGATTTGCATTGCAGTCGATTGGGAGAAAAAACGACGTGGCCGCACTTAGAGGTTGCTAGTTCAAATTCTGTAAATCTCACAGAGTTTTTGAGCATATTGTGAGAGACAGGACAAGTTTGTCTACAAAATTGGAAAATAGCACGTGTGTAGAGTGAAAATTGTGGCCGGGCGGAGTTTGGAAAGGAAAAAAATCTGAAGTATTTCGAGGAGCCCTCACACTCTAAGCGATGATGTCACCCACTCTAGCCCAGAAGGTTCCGCGCAATACACACCCATAATAATCTCATGATTTCTCCCAAAACGATCATGGTCATTGAACAGTGATTGATCAGAAACTATATGACCTATTGAAACGTGGATTGACACACCAGGACACAAGACATTTAAACTCCATTTAGAGTTTAAATGGAGTTTCTAGGTGAAAGTATGCCTGAGCAGCAGATGCTTGAAAAACTACAATGAGTGCTCTTTTTTTTCCGCCCGTCCCATTCATTTCAATGGGAAGATTTCTGTGGTTTTTCGCGACTTACGTCGCTAAAAATTTGTGTTCGGCTAAGAAAAGTAATAGCACGCCGATCCCGATCGAACCGCACGTTTTGATATATCATTTGTCCTACAACTCTTAAAGCTGTAGGAGTTTTAGGCAATCGAAATTCGGAGGCAAAATAATAATAAGTAGGAAAAAATCCTCTGAATAACAATAGTGCTCGGGGCACTCGTCCCTTCAGCTATTTCATAGCTCTAGGGGCCAGTGCTCGGAGCGATTGCGCCGTGGCCCTAATAAACAAACTGCAGTTAATGATGGGCAGGAGAACAAACTGGCACTAAATCAGAAGAAAGGTGAAGACGGACAAGGCAGACAACGGTGGTGACGGCAGCTGAAGGCGAAACGGAAGGTAATTAAGTGAACCCCTGGCCATGCATGGGACCACTTCAAGTGGCAACAGCTGTATTATGCATGAAAGCTGTTTACCTAGAAAAACCAAACTAGCAACTTATAGAAACATCATCACGACCTCCCTAGGGGTTTTAAATGTCCTGTGTCGACATGTTTTATTTTGCTCTTGAACTTTAATTTGTAAAGGTTTTTCTTTCATCTTAAACAACTAGCGATTACAGGCAGAGTAGGTCATTTGGAAAAACCAGAGACTTTGACTTTGAACACATTGCCAAACCGATAAAGTCCCACCCCCTTCGTTCAGACCTTCGTTCAAAACACCCCAACGAGCATATTGACAGGCAGGCAGGACATTCAGTTATTTTATTATTTTCTCTGACCAGACTTTTTTGATTGCACAGGGTTTTTACAGTCCTGCCACGGCCACAGATGACATTTTTTATATATTTATGTATAAGCATTTAATGTATTCATTGCTATCAGTATGTTATGAGGATTTCAAGTAATATAACAGAAATAATTTCTGGATAGAATGCCCTACTCAACCATTATTATCCACTTGTCTTTTTTGCATGCCACAGGAAAGACCCCCCTCCTGTTGTTAAAAGTAGCTTAGTCATTTTTACTTTAATTTAATCTTAAACAAGCTACCCTTTCCTACTACCTGAGTACATTTTTAGACTGGCAATTACTTGTAGGTTACTGAAATTTCATCAAGTTAATAGCACTTACTTGTACTCCAGTTAGCGTACAGTACAGAGTTATTCAGTCAGATACAAGAAGCTCTCTTTGTATATCAGTGAGTAATGTGGTGCCTGTGTGCAGCTACAATTGTAAATTGTTTCGCGATGGAAGGTCAATAAATTATTGTTTACTCTGTATGGTGTATTGACCTTTGAATCCTGATGTGTCTTTTTTATAAATCATCATTAATTAATCATTTCAAATTTGAGTGCAGCTCAGCTCTTTGAGTATCAGCTGAACTGTCGTTGAAACCACATAACTTTGACTATATAACGCACCCCCTCCATACCTTCAGTGCCTTCAAGCATCACATTGATCTTCAGCCAATCAAGCAAATCAGCATTGAGGCTTCTTCTTCTGGGACGTTTTAATCAAATATAAGCATGGAAATCATTCATGAACACAGTATTTTTTTTCTTTTCACTGAAGACACCAACCGTTTAAACAGACTTAAGGAATAAAAGCTACAAGGGGACTCCTGTGAGTCTGCAGGTGCCTTGCTGTATCCTTATGAATGATGCATCCTGTTTAACAATGTCAATATGTATTTATCTAAGTTTGTTATTATGCCTCACCTGTTGTGCTTGTGTTGTGTACCTGTGTCCTGACTACTAAATTCATATTAACTACTTGGAAACATTTATTTCATTATTGGCTAAAAATGCTTCTCTGCCTTTAAATGTATTGTAAAAGACTCCTAAAGCATAAATAGAGAAGATAGATAGAGATTTTGAATCTGGTCCAAATGTTTATCCAAAGCTAGACACACCTGCTAACTGTTGGTATAATGAGGCATTAGCGGATACGCTTTTGTTCATATAATTATCCAGTGGTAATGGTAATGATTGTCCTGTAAATAGTATCGCTTTGATCCCAGCGGAACCTGTTTAACATTTTTCAATGACCTTAAATACGGCTTGCGAGTTACTAGTGTTCATTATAAATTTGGCATTAAGAGCAGATATGTTGGGAATTGATCATGTTGCAGTTTTGAATGTCGGCTGCGACTAACGGAGAGCGACAGATGTCAAGTTGATATTGATGAAAGACAACGGGGCAGAAAAAGTTAATTGAAACAAAAGATTAGTGTCCATTCTTCTTTTTTCCCCTTGACATTGGTAAGTTGCTTCTAAGTTTTGCTCTTTGGAAAACGATTCATAAAATAACTTTATTGCACACAAACTGACATTTGATTTATGAATTCATGCTTGTTTTAACGCCTTTAGGATGCAACAGGTAAAGATTTGCTGAGCGTTCGGGAGCCTTGTGAATGGACCGAGGTGAGTCTCTATCAAATCCACACGTTTTTCACTGAAATCCCAAACTGAATTTCGGTTTCTGCTCCCTCACATCCTCACAGAATGAATTCAAGAAAAGCCACGTATTCCTTCTTACTGCTGTCACTGCTGACTGGATGTGTCATCCTATTTGTCAACGTGAAGGACATCTACCACACCAAGTCTTTTCCTCCACGACCAACTTTAAATCACATTCCGGCATATCGCAAGTACAATGTTAGCTGCAGGGCTATATACAACATGGACCCGGTGGAGGTGGGTAAGTCCCTGATCATCAGACGGACACAAGTTGTGGAGGACAAGGATGAGACCCTGGTTAACCTCACCTCAGACTGCCCCTCATTCATCAGGTCCAGAGGTTATGACGATGTGTGTGTCTCACAGGAGGATGAAGACTTCCCTATTGCTTACTCACTGGTTGTGCATAAATCTGCTTTGTTGGTGGAGAGACTCATCAAAGCGCTGTACTCACCCATCAACATCTACTGTATCCACTACGATAAAAAGTCTCCAGCTCAGTTCATCTCAGCCTTGGAGGGTTTAGCCCGCTGTCTGCCCAATGTCTTCATCGCCTCCAAGCTGGAGTACGTCACTTATGGACACCTCAGTCGGATGATAGGCGACATCAACTGTATGTCCGACCTTTTGAAGGCAGATCTCAAGTGGAAGTATGTCATTAACCTCTGTGGCCAAGACTTCCCCCTCAAGTCCAACTCTGAGCTGGTGTCAGAACTGAAGAAGCTAAACGGAGCCAACATGCTGGAAACATGCCAACCCAGCCACCACAAGAGGATGAGGTCCGTCTATCGCTACGTGCTGAGGGACACCAACATTCCACACCACAAAGAGATCGTGAGAACGGACCAGAGGAAGAGCCCACCGCCACAGGGCATCGAGATGTTCACCGGCAGCGCCTACTTTGTCTTGTCCCGGGACTTTGTTGTGTTCATGAACTCCTCAGTTTTTGTGAAAGAGTTTTTGGATTGGTCAGAGGACACCTACGCCCCGGAGGAACACTTCTGGGCCACACTTGTACGACTGCCAGGCGTACCTGGAGGGGTACCCAGATTGCACCCTGATGTCACAGACCTGATGGATTAAGACCAGGTTGGTGAAGTGGCAATACCACGAGGGGACCCTGTACCCACCCTGCGCAGGGATACACGTCCGCGACGTTTGTATTTACGCCTCAGCAGAAATGCGTTGGTTGCTTGACTATGGTCACTGGTTCGCCAACAAGTTTGAAACCAAAGTGGACCCGGTTATCATTCAGTGCCTTGAGGAGACGTTGGAGGAAAGGGAAAAGTCATTCCAGTCATCTCATACCTGTCTGAGCTACAGTCTACTGTAGAGCAGTGATGAAGTAGTCGATCTACAGAAAATTAAGTAGCAGCAATTTTGATAATCAAGTAATAATTTAAGTAATTTTACAACTCACATTCAATGGTCCCTGCTCCTGAAATATTTCATCCTTTTTGTTTTAAGTCAGGTGATGAATTCACTTTAGATTTTGATCTGTTGAAGAAGAAAAAAAATAACACCTTTGATGTAATCTTTTGGAGGCAAATTCTTTACTGTTTTCTGTTTTATATATATATATTATTTTTCTTACAATAAGTTCAGACAGTTTCGGAGGCTATAATCGTCTTTGAGCATTTCTAAAGTTGATTAAAACGTATTAATGAAGTGCCAGCATTTTGTATCATACTTGTCCCGTTAAAGGATCAGTTCACCCAAATTACTACAAAACACATTCTCTCATATCTCTGATGGGGTGTGGCCATGCATATGTTGTTTGTTGAGTGTATTCTTTGTTTCCTGCCCAGAGATGTAAATAAAATAATATGAAATAAAATAAATGTTTGTTGTCAGTCAGTCGGGATGATTTATAAGTCCCAAGCCCCAAAGCCTACCTGCATATGTGGTACCTTAAGATAAAATTATACAGATGTTGTAATTAGACCACACCAATGCAATAATGAAACCAGAAAACGGCCATGGTATGAGCTCATCATTTTTAAACTCAGAGTCACAAGCAGGTGTTTGGGTGTGGTGGATGAATGAAGCGCGCTGTATGATGAAGCTGTTGTGAGTAAATTCAGGAATACGAATCGGAACACTTTTTTAATTCCAAAATAATCAGTAAATTGCTTCTCAGTTTTGCTTGTTGGAAAATATTCATCATAAAATGCTTTATTGTTGTTTTATTTTTCTTTCTTTCTGACAATAAGTCTTACTTCACACAGTTTTAAAGTTGATTAAAATATTAATGAAGTGCCAGCATTTTTAATCATAAATACTTGTCCCCTTAAAGGATCAGTTCACCCAAATCACTACAAAACACTCTGTCTCATATCTCTGGTGGGTGTAGCCATCAGCGCAGTTGCTTAGAATTCTGAGCCCCCTGAAAGAATATCGGTATGGGCCCCTCTACCCATTCATTGCCACCCACTGGGGGCTGTGTGTGGGCCCTAGCGGGCTGTGGGCCCTTAGAATTGTCATCACCTTTCCCCCCTATACGACGGCACTGGTAGCCATGCATATGTTGTTTGGTGTATTCTTTGTTTCCGACCCAGAGACTACCAATGCAAATACATAATAAATAATAATAAAGTGTTTAAAAATCTCAAGCCCCATAGCCTGCCTGATACGTTGTTAAATAGCTTTTTTTGCACACAAACTGAAGTGTGATTTCTGAATTTATCCCCGTTCAACTTTTAGGGTGTGACAGATTGAGTGCTGCTGAGCCAATATGCCGCCCTGCGTCTGGGACAAGGTGCTCTATTCAAACCCACACATTAAAAAAATCCACCTGCTGATCGGCCCACCCTCCCTCTCCGTCTGCTCCTCACCAACACACGGGTGTAACGCAGGCATTCAGGGCGGTCATGTCGGAGAGCAGGTACAGGTTGATTTTGTGATGAGATACCGGAGCGGTCGCGCGTGAAGAGAATAAGTGAAAACGTCACAGAAGATAAGTGTCCGCTCTTCTGATTGATCCTGACAGCGGTAAGTTGCTTCTCAGTTTTGCTTCATGAGCAATTTGCCATCTGAATACATGAATTAGATGCTCATCTGTCTGCAGACGTCTAGTTTAAATTCACTTTGTTCGAGTTTGAAAAGTGAAGATTTAGTTGTTTTAACGTCTTTTCAACGTCAAGCTATAACTTATAAGTATTATTTATTACGCGTTTATTGTGTAATTGTCATAATGCTGCATTGTGAACAGCAAATCTGTGTTGTTATCCATAGGAGAGTAAATAAGTATGGCAACGCCTAGCAGCCATGGTAAAAAAAATTTGATTCAGGTCTGGCATTCTTTTGAATAATAATTAAGTTTCATTTGTCACTTTCTGTTGCCCATAAAGTTGGAATATTATGTTTTTAGACCCGATCCTCTGTTTATTCAGATTTAAATAGATCACTAATGACTTTTGACCAGGTGCAGTGATTATGTTATGTGTTCCAGTTACCCAGGAGGAAATTAATTCATGCATAACATTTGTTTGGCATTATAAAAGACATTTGCAAATTACTCCAACTTTGTGGACAACCCCGTATATTTTATTTTTATACTACATGCATGTTTTAGTTTGACTACATTGTCGTATTCGTCAAATTCAAGATCAAAAGCTGAACTTTCAGGTACTATTTTGACTTTTTAAAATGGACAAAACTATCAGCCATGATTGATAAATCTAGGGAGGTGCCATTGAAGTAACATAAGATAAGATAGCCTTCGAGGTTAATCTCTTCGTGGTGTCTTGCCATAGATTGTTCAATGATTTATGTATTTTAGACTCATGAACAGAGATGATAGCCAGTTCCAATGATGCCTACAAATCTTTGGCTGTCATTCGGGGTTGTTTCTTTACCTCATTGATGAGTCTCCGTTGTGCTCTTGGTGTCATTTTGACTGGGCGCCCACTTCTTGGTAGAGTCGCAACAGTCCCAAAGTGTCTCCATTTGTAGATTGTTCGCCAAACTGCAGACTGGTGGATTTCTAAAGTCTTTGAAATAACTTTGTAACCCTTGCAGCTTTTTGTAAATCAACAACTCTTGATCGTAGATGTGCAGAGCAAACTCCAACCTGACTCCAATTAGCTTTTTTGAGGTCATTAACTCAAGGGTTCACATACTTTTTTTACAAGTTTTTTTCGGTTGTTCTAAACACATTCTCCTGAAACGTAATTGAGTTAGTAACTCAGTTGGCCCATTGTAAAAGTAATTAGTTACTCAGCAAACTAACCAACGTTATTTTTTAGGTTCTATAACGCTATTACGTTCTATAAGAACTTTCACATCAAAGATGTTGATATTAACTGATTGAGGAATACAAACACTATATACAGTTTTTTAGAACATTTGGTATTTATTTGAACTCAATAGATTGCAGCCTGCCATATGACATGCATAGAAAAAAATATATAAAAAATAAATATAAAAAAATAAAATTCACGTGCAAATTTAAGACAGACAAATGTAAACTTGGGCAAAAAGAAACAAAGGAAAATCTGGTCATTAGTGCAAATCTCTGTAACTGTTAAGCCTACTGCACAATAAACAGAACACTATCCTACTCATGCATAATTCCATAATTCCACATATTAAATATTGAAAATATAAAATATACAGCTCACGCTAGCTGTATTTGGGCTTGGGGTTGGGTTAGCAGCAGCAGCAACAAGTGTCGTGTTAGCATGTGTTGATGTGAGGTGCTTCAGATTGGAGTTGCTTGAGGCAGACATGGTTATGGAAACTTTAGTTTGGTTTAGTAACCGTGTTATAATCTAACGCCGTTATTACCAACACTGCCCAAGTTTATATACTGTTGATCCCAGGGTTTCCACGGTGGTCAGGTGGTCAGTTTCACCTTTTTCAACTTATGATTCTATGTTCCTCTAAACACTCATAGCTTTTTCACTCACCACGCCCTTAACCTGTTACTCTTTTCTGTTAAGCAGGCATTAGGGAAAGATGCCACACAGGGAAGATTTCTTTAAGAGGCTTCTGTGTCAGTTTTTTTTAGCAGTCAAGCAGGTTCTTCAAGGACATTTTGGGAAAATAGTGTATTCAGCCTGCCTTAGAATTTCAGAGCTACTACACACAGCCTGCCTTTGTGACCTAGACTCAGACCACAATAACTATTAACCATTTAACCATGCCACTAACCACACGAGGGAGCCTGAATGGTCATGTAACTTACTTAACATTGAACATTGAATCTAATATAAAAGGCCAGTGTACATCTGGATTACCGCTGAGAGGGAAAAAACAAGAACCTCTAAACTCCACCTGAGAGCACTGTAAACACGTCTCTATGTTTTCAATAACATGTTTCATCTCTTCTAGAGTTATAGCCCATTTTTAGACCAAGACATTGAGTGCTCACTCGGATATGAAACAATGAATTATTAATTAGTGTTATTGCACATAAACTGATGTGTTAATTCTGAATTTATCCTCTTTTTGTCAACTTTTAGACTGTGACGTCTTGTACTGGTTCGCCAGGCAGAGAGCTACCTACGTAGGGACGTATGTGAGTCTCTATAGAATCATTGTTCAAAGCCACACTTCATTTTTTCACTGAAATCCCAAACTGAATTTCGGTTTCTGCTCCCTCACATCCTCACAGAATGAATTCAAGAAAAGCCACGTATTCCTTCTTACTGCTGTCACTGCTGACTGGATGTGTCGTCCTATTGGTCAACATGAAGGACATCTACCACACCAAGTCTTTTCCTCCACGACCAACTTTAAATCACATTCCGGCATATCGCAAGTACAATGTTAGCTGCAGGGCTATATACAACATGGACCCGGTGGAGGTGGGTAAGTCCCTGATCATCAGACGGACACAAGTTGTGGAGGACAAGGATGAGACCCTGGTTAACCTCACCTCAGACTGCCCCTCATTCATCAGGTCCAGAGGTTATGACGATGTGTGTGTCTCACAGGAGGATGAAGACTTCCCTATTGCTTACTCACTGGTTGTGCATAAATCTGCTTTGTTGGTGGAGAGACTCATCAAAGCGCTGTACTCACCCATCAACATCTACTGTATCCACTACGATAAAAAGTCTCCAGCTCAGTTCATCTCAGCCTTGGAGGGTTTAGCCCGCTGTCTGCCCAATGTCTTCATCGCCTCCAAGCTGGAGTACGTCACTTATGGACACCTCAGTCGGATGATAGGCGACATCAACTGTATGTCCGACCTTTTGAAGGCAGATCTCAAGTGGAAGTATGTCATTAACCTCTGTGGCCAAGACTTCCCCCTCAAGTCCAACTCTGAGCTGGTGTCAGAACTGAAGAAGCTAAACGGAGCCAACATGCTGGAAACATGCCGACCCATCCACCACAAGAGGATGAGGTCCGTCTATCGCTACGTGCTGAGGGACACCAACATCCCACACCACAAAGAGATCGTGAGAACGGACCAGAGGAAGAGCCCACCGCCACAGGGCATTGAGATGTTCACCGGCAATGCCTACTTTGTCTTGTCCCGGGACTTTGTTGTATTCATGAACTCCTCAGTTTTTGTGAAAGAGTTCTTGGACTGGTCAGAGGACACCTTTGCCCCGGAGGAACACTTCTGGGCCACACTTGTACGACTGCCAGGCGTACCTGGAGGGGTACCCAGATTGCACCCTGATGTCACAGACCTGATGATTAAGACCAGGTTGGTGAAGTGGCAGGGCCACGAGGGGACCCTGTACCCACCCTGCGCAGGGATACACGTCCGCGGCGTTTGTATTTACGCCTCAACAGAAATGCGTTGGTTGCTTGACTATGGTCACTGGTTTGCCAACAAGTTTGACACCAAAGTGGACCCGGTTATCATTCAGTGCCTTGAGGAGATGCTGGAGGAAAGGGAAAAGTCATTCCAGTCATCTCATACCTGTCTGAGCTACAGTCTACTGTAGAGCAGTGATGAAGTAGTCGATCTACAGAAAATTAATTATTGCAATTCTGCAATTAGCTGCAAGGGTACAAAGACACACTTGTTAATAGGTCAAATCCAAAATATTAGGTCTCTACTGTCAACAGTTTTCTCATGAAACATCATTGAATGAAGGGTAGTTTAGACGGTTTTTGGCATCATGCTCTGAAAAGCCAACCGTCTAAACTACCCTTCATTCAATGATGTTTCATGAGAAAACTGTTGACAGTAGAGACCTAATATTTTGGATTTGTCCTATTAACAAGTGTGTCTTTGTACTTGAATTTTTTCAGGACATTCTGAGATGGTCAGGTGGGAGCCATTTGATGAAATGACACGGAATGACCCATAATCAAGTAATAATTGAAGTAATTTTACAACTCACATTCAATGGTGCCAGCTTCTGAAATATTTCATCCTTTTTGTTTTAAATTAGGTGATGAATTCACTTTAGATTTTGATGAAAACAACACCTTTGATATAATCTTTTGGGGGTTTTAAGCAACAGTATGAGGCAATTTTTTGTAGTGTTTTCTGTTTTATTTTAATTTAATTTAATTTATTTTTTCTTTCTTTCTTTCTTTCTTTCTTTCTTACAACAAGTTCAGACAGTTTAGGAGGCTATAACCATCTTTGAGCATTTCTAAAGTTGGTTGATGAAGTATTAATGAAGTGCGAGCATTTTGAATCATAAATACTTGTCCCCTTAAAGGATTAGTTCACCCAAATTACTACAAAACACACTGTCTCATATCTCTGGTGGGGTGTAGCCATGCATATGTTGTTTGGTGTATTCTTTGTTTCCGACCCAGAGACTACCAATGCAAATTAATAATAAATAATGAAGTGTTTAAAAGTCTCAAGCCCCATAGCCTGCCTGATTCATTGTTAAATAGCTTCTTTGCACACAGACTAACGTGTGATTTCTGAATTCATATTCGTTCTGACAACTTTTAGGGTGTGACAGATTCAGTGTTGCTGAGAGTATGCCGCCCTGCGTCTGGAACAAGGTGCTCTATTCAAATCCACACATACAAAAATTCCACCTGCTGATCGGCCCACATGTGCATCAGCCCACCCTCCCTCTCCGTCTGCTCCTCACCAACACACGGGTGTAACGCAGGCACTCAGGGCGCACTGCTTGGTGTTGACCCTGTGGCATATTAGAGAGCAGGTTCAAGTTGATTTTTGCTATCAGATACCGTACCGGTTGTAAGTGAAAACAGCACAGAAGATAAGTGTCCACTCTTTTGATTGATCCTGACATCGGTAAGTTGCTTCTCAGTTTTGCTTAATGAGCAATTTGCCATCTGAATACATGAATAAGATGCTCATCTGTCTGCAGACGTCTAGTTTAAATTCACTTTATTTGGGTTTGAAAAGTGAGGGTTTGTTGTTGTTTTAACATCTATTCAACATCAAGTTAATAATGATAATGCTGCATTATGAACAACAAATCTGTGTTGTAATCAATAGGAGAGCAAGAAGTATGGCAACGCCTACCAGCTATGTTAAAAAAAAAAAATCAGTGGTTAAATGATTTTTGATTCAGGTCTGGCATTCTTTTGAATAAATAATTAAGTTTCATTTGTCACTTTCTGTTGCCCATAAAGTTGGAATAATTGGTTTTTAGTCACGATCCTCTGTTTATTCAGATTTAAATAGATCACTAATGACTTTTGACCAGGTGCAATGATTATGTTATGTGTTCCAGTTACCCAGGAGGAAATGAATTCATGCATAACATTTGTTTGGCATTATAAAAGACATTTGCAAATTATTCCAACTTCATGGAAGACCCTGTATATTTTATTTTTATACTACACTTATGTTTTAGTTTGACTACATTGTTGGATTCGTCAAATTCAAGATCAAAAGCTGAACTTTCAGGTTCTATTTTAATTGTTTCAAACGAACAAAACTATCGGTCTAAGGGAGGTACCATTGATGCAAACTAAGATAAGATATCCTTTATTAATCCCACAGGGGGAATTTCCAGGGTTACAGCAGAATAGGATAGTGCAAATAATAAAAGCATCAATAGCAGATGCAAAATACAAGTTACAAAGAAAGACTAAAATAAACAGACTGGTCACAGTGTGTGCGTGAGTTCAGCGAGAGCAGTGCTGATTGTAAAGTCTGACTGCTGCAGGAAGTAAAGAGCTGCGCTACCTCGCCTTCACACACTCCCTCAGCCGTTCACTGAAGGAGCTGCTCAGTGAAGTAAGCGTCTCCTGAAGGGCGTGGTCCAGGATTACTCAGGATTATTGAATGAAAATACAATATTGTCCATCCATCCATCCATTGTCTACCGCTTATCCTGTATTCAGGGTCGCAGGGGGGGCTGGAGCCGATCCCAGCTGTCATTGGGCGAAGGCAGGGTACACCCTGGACAGGACGCCAGTCTATCACAGGGCCGACATGTAGAGACAGACAACCATTCACGCTCACATTCACACCTACGGGCAACTTAGAGTCATCAATTAACCTATCCCCATCCTGCATGTCTTTGGACTGTGTGGGAGGAAGCCGGAGAACCCGGAGAGAACCCACGCTTACACGGGGAGAACATGCAAACTCCACACAGAAGGAACCCGGGCCGACCCGGGAATCGAACCCAGGACCCTCTTGCTGTGAGGCGGAGTGCTACCCACTACACCACCGTGCAGCCCAATACAATATTGTATTTCACTTAATAATTGTAAATGGTAAATGGCCTCATTTGTATAGCGCTTTTGTCCAAAGCGCTTTACAGTAATGACCGACATTCACCCATTCATACACACATTCACACACCGACGGCGGAGTCAACCACGCAGGGCGACAGCCAGCTCGTCAGGAGCAATTGGGGTGAGGTGTCTTGCTCAGGGACACCAGGCACTCAGCTAGGAGGAGCCGGGATCGACCAGCAATCTTGCAGATACCAGCCAACCCGCTCTACCTCCTGAGCTAAACCTCCCCCTCCTCTCCTCCTTATCATTGTGTGTTGTTTATGCAAATTACCACTGTAGATTACTGTAACAATGTAAATGCTCCCAGGCGGCAACCTCCGATTCTGAAAAGTGAAGCCAAACCTCAAGTACTTATACTTGCAATCTCACTATTGGCCATTAGGGTGCGACACCACTGGTTGAAAAAAGAAGTCTGATTGCATCGAAATCTATGGGGAAATGACCCTACTTCTCACTTGATTTATTGATTAAGTAAACATAAACACGAGATTATGATTTCAATCTCTCATTTGACCTCCTCCGCCGCAGGCCGTGTGCCGGATCGGTCCTCTTGCTGGTTCGCCAATTGTTGTAGCAAAAACTTCAACTACTTTATTTCTAGGTCCATATTTGATGCATAACTATCTATCAGATACTCTCACAGTTGGAGTCACAGATGAGAGGAGAACCAGCCAGTCTTTAAGCCAAGTGATGTTTAATAGCCAATACAGGGTACAAACATCGTGACCTTCCCCGGGGTAAACTAAAGATTACACTGTTTGTCCCCAGTTTATATACTGTTGGTCCCAGTATGATCCTATGTTCCTCCTAACACAGTTTTTTTCCTTTTAGGAGTAAAGCAGGGTTCTTCAAGGACATTTTGAGATAACAGTGTATTAAGCTTGCCTTAGCTTGCATGCAGGTGCAGAGCTACTACACACAGCCTGACTTGGCAACCTAGATATTGTCAGACCACAATGACTTTTAACCATTTAACCATGACACTAACCACACGAGGGAGCCTGAATGGTCATATTGTTTGGATGATTATAACTTACTTGTAACATTGAATCTAATATAAAAGGCCAGTGTACATCTGGATTACCGCTGAGAGGGAAAAAACAAGAACCTCTTAACTCCACCTGAGAGCACTGTAAACACGTCTCTATGTTTTCAATAACATGTTTCATCTCTTCTAGAGTTATAGCCCATTTTTAGACCAAGACATTGAGTGCTCACTCGGATATGAAACAATGAATTATTAATTAGTGTTATTGCACATAAACTGATGTGTTAATTCTGAATTTATCCTCTTTTTGTCAACTTTTAGACTGTGACGTCTTGTACCGGTTCGCCAGGCAGAGAGCTACCTACGTATGGATCGATGTGAGTCTCTATAGAATCATTGTTCAAAGCCACACTTCATTTTTCCACTGAAATCCCAAACTGAATTTCGGTTTCTGCTCCCTCACATCCTCACAGAATGAATTCAAGAAAAGCCACGCATTCCTTCTTACTGCTGTCACTGCTGACTGGATGTGTCATCCTATTGGTCAACGTGAAGGACATCTACCACACCAAGTCTTTTCCTCCACAACCAACTTTAAATCACATTCCGGCATATCGCAAGTACAATGTTAGCTGCAGGGCTATATACAACATGGACCCGGTGGAGGTGGGTAAGTCCCTGATCATCAGACGGACACAAGTTGTGGAGGACAAGGATGAGACCCTGGTTAACCTCACCTCAGACTGCCCCTCATTCATCAGGTCCAGAGGTTATGACGATGTGTGTGTCTCACAGGAGGATGAAGACTTCCCTATTGCTTACTCACTGGTTGTGCATAAATCAGCTTTGTTGGTGGAGAGACTCATCAAAGCGCTGTACTCACCCATCAACATCTACTGTATCCACTACGATAAAAAGTCTCCAGCTCAGTTCATCTCAGCCTTGGAGGGTTTAGCCCGCTGTCTGCCCAATGTCTTCATTGCCTCCAAGCTGGAGTACGTCACTTATGGACACCTCAGTCGGATGATAGGCGACATCAACTGTATGTCCGACCTTTTGAAGGCAGATCTCAAGTGGAAGTATGTCATTAACCTCTGTGGCCAAGACTTCCCCCTCAAGTCCAACTCTGAGCTGGTGTCAGAACTGAAGAAGCTAAACGGAGCCAACATGCTGTCGACATGCCAACCCGGCCCCGAAGAGAGGAGTAGGTCCGTCTATCGTTACGTTCTGAGGGACACCAACATCCCACACCACAAAGAGATCGTGAAAACTTACCAGAGGAAGAGCCCACCGCCACAGGGCATCGAGATGTACAGCGGCAGCGCCTACTTTGTCTTGTCCCGGGACTTTGTTGTGTTCATGAACTCCTCAGTTCTTGTGAAAGAGTTTTTGGATTGGTCAGAGGACACCTACGCCCCGGAGGAACACTTCTGGGCCACACTTGTACGACTGCCAGGCGTACCTGGAGGGGTGCCCAGATCACACCCTGATATCAAGGACCTGATGATTAAGACCAGGTTGGTGAAATGGCGGAGCCACGAGGGGACCCTGTACCCACCCTGCGCAGGGATACACGTCCGTGGCGTTTGTATTTACGCCTCAGCAGAAATGCGTTGGTTGCTTGACTATGGTCACTGGTTCGCCAACAAGTTTGACACCAAAGTGGACCCGGTTATCGTTCAGTGCCTTGAGGAGATGCTGGAGGAAAGGGAAAAGTCATTCCAGTCATCTCATACCTGTCTGAGCTACAGTCTACTGTAGAGCAGTGATGAAGTAGTCGATCTACAGAAAAATTAAGTAGCAGCAATTCTGATACTCGAGTTATAATTGAAGTAATTTTAAAACTCACATTCAATGGTGCCAGCTTCTGAAATATTTCATCCTTTTTGTCTTAAATTGCAGATGATGAATTCACTTTAGATTTTGATCTGTTGAAGAAAAAAACAACAACACCTTTGATAGCCTACACTGTAACAAATTACGGTATATGAACGTAAAATAACGGTGGGTGTTGTGGTTATTTTACAGCACATCTACTGTAATTTATTGAACAGTATATTACCCTTGTTTTGGATTACAGTACATGACAGTAGGATAACTGGGTTATGGTAATTTTACAGCGCATCTACTGTTATTTATTTTAGGGTATATTACCGTATATTGGATTACAGTACATGACAGTAGGATAACTCTGGGTAGTTGTTATTTTACAGTATATGCCAGTGTGTTATAAAATCTGCTATTTTTGCACCAATTTAAAAACAAAGTATGCAAGGCTTCTCAAATACCCAGCCCTACCACATTCATCCAGACAGACAGTCAACATCCAAAAGTCCTACAATAAATACACAGCTTGACTTTTCTTGTATTTTACTAATATCTTGTCTTCTAGTGCTTAGAGCGGATCATACACAATTAGCAACAACATGCAGTTATCACTGTTCATCTGTGTGTGCTAACTGAAGAAAAGTAGCAGGATAAGCTGTGGACACGGACCTCTCAATTGAATTAAAATCAGATGCAGACTTTAAGTAATACGTTCGGGAACCCTGGTATAGAACACACGAGAATATACATTCCATAACATTGCTGTAGTTTATTGCAAACAAACAAGTCTTTTGCATGTGAACAATGAAAAGTGAATGTGGAGTACTTGACTGGCCTCGTCAGTCACCGATGATGAGTGCCTGAAAAAAAATGAATACATAAAATTAGCAACACAACGTCTAATAAAATTTAAAAATAAGAAAGGCTAATGGAGGGATTGTAGGCCCTTACTTTGTCCCTTTGGAAAGTCCTCCCGTCCCTTCACGTTTGTGGTTGCACAGTCAGTTCTATAAAAGCACAAGTTAACACAAGTTAGTTATATCTTCACAAAATTGCCAATTAACATTAATAACAGAACAATCTCTAAGATGTCATTTCAACAAATGCCTGTTCAAGTTAAACTCTCGCCATGAAGCAACCTAGACTTTTTTTGTGAATGTATACGAGTCAAACCTTCGTGTAAATGCATAATTACGACGAAAGAGTCACTTTTAAGATTTACCGTAGTTTCGTTTTCGGGCAAGCTAATTTACAAGTGCAAGGGCCCTCTTATGCTAGCATCAAAATTGCTATTTTTTAAACACTAAGAAGGCTCAACACAACATGAAACTTTGCTCGTAGTATCCAGTGACGGTCCAGGGTTCTATGATGCCCTGGGCGAACCTCACCTCCAACTCCCCCACCCACCCACCCACCCACCCACCACACACACACACACACACACACACACACACACACACACACACACACACACACACACATACAAATGGACCCCCCCTGCCCCCCTGTTCAGACCAGACGGTAATTCTCCGCAACGGTCAACAAGCGCTTCTGCTCATGTGTTGTTCATTCAGAGCTATTTTTTTTTATCATAACCTCATAAAATAAATATGCCATGTTTCTGTAACCAAAACGTTTGTACACTTCTACTATTTATCCGTTCAGAGAGAGAGAGAGAGAGAGAGACACACACACACACACACACAGAAAGAGAGAGTATGGTAGTAGACAGTGTAGATATACAGTTATACACATATTTGTTTATCTACTCTTCACATTTATTAAATGTATTTTCTCTTCCTGTTTCCCAGTGCGAGTTTAGATACACAGATGTCGCATTTGTCAATTGTATTTTATTTTGAAAATTGCTTTAATTTTGAAAATACACCGGATTGTCGCGTGTTTCTTTGTGTGATTTCCTGCCAGAATTGACACGATCGCTCGCGGCACGCGCAAAAAATGGAGCAGACGCCGAGTCCCGCCCGCACTTAACGTCGCGGGGCGGCCGGGGTGAACCAGTCTCTCTCAGCATCAGCAGACGCACCTTTTTTTATGCGGGCGCTCATGCCGCCCCTCCACGAATGGTTTAATATACTGCCCATATACTGCCCATATGAAAAACCGCCACTGAGCAGACTGCAACTGCATGTGAGATTCACAGTTCTCCATGTGTCACTGATAGACCTCTGACTCCACCTAGTGGTCGCTGTGCGCCTGTGTCTCTCCCCCCTATGCTCCCTGAGTGAGGATTGAGTGAAAACCTGGCTGATTTACACACTTGGCTAAAAACATTTTTTTACCTACTTTATGATAACTTTAGGCAGTGGGTCCAAGAGGCTTTTTTTGGACATCTCCACTTGGTCTATCTAGTACGCTCAACCTAGAGGGGGGGCTGTTGCTCAGAAAAAGGGCCTAAAATCGGTCACATTTCATGTCGCCATTAGGTGGCGCTCTACCTGTGAGTTAAAATTGCACTGCTGTTGTGTTCAGGACGTGACTCTTAACAAGCATGAATATTTTGGAGCAGATTGGAGAAGAAACGGTGAAGTTATAACAGCTTAAATGCCTATGGCGAAGGTTGAAAATAGTAGCGCAGTCAAGGCGTCGCCGTGGCCACACCCCTAAATATTCTGGACATCTTTTAAAAACTTTTTGTCCTTAAGGACTTTCCAACAACATATCAAATTTTGGTATCAATCGGATCAACGTTATAATCAGTTTTTGATTTTGTACGACCCCTGTGAATGGCCAAAAACAGCCAAAAAATTGCATTTTTTTGGAATTTGTGGCAGCGCCAAACATTAACCAATTTTGATGAAACTTGGCTGAATGTATACGAGTCAAACCTTCGTGTAAATGCATAATTATGACGAAAGAGTCACTTTTAAGATTTACCGTAGTTTAGTTTTCGGGCAAGCTAATTTTCAATTGAGTGCAAGGGCCCTCTTATGCTAGCATCAAAATTGCAATTTTTTAAAGACTAAGAAGGCTCAACACAACATGAAACTTTGCTTGTAGTATCACCAGGGTCTCTACACATGAACACAAGCATTGAGAACATTGTTTGTGTACAAAGAGTTTACTAAAAAGAAGGTTTTTTTAACTGCTCACAACACCTGGCTAATGACCATGGCTAATTGAGCTTAAGCTAGCTACAGAGCTGGCTTCTTAGCCCTTTTTTTTAGCAACCTGAAATAATGAAACAGACCTAATGAAACATCTGAAATGTCAACAGTTCAATAATCATGCAGATAAAACAACACTGGACACTATCAATTCTGGGAGAAAAGCATAACTTTACTTTACCTGCTCTGTTGAACACATGGACTGGACTTGAGAGGGGCACATGTCTCCGTGACAGAAAATACTGTTTCATGCTGTTAAATTACAGTTTCTTATTTTTAACTGAGCATTAACTGTTAATTTACATGTAGGCCTAAGCATGAATAGCCTATTTAACAGTATTTTACAATTATTTTAAAATACAGTGAGATACTGTTGTAATCCACTGTAAATTTGCAGCAATTCAGTATGTATAGGCTACTGTTTTATGGTGTTAAATTTCAGTTATCTGTTGTTTTTGTTAAATAACTGATTTAACTGTTAATTAACATGCGAGGGATGAATATTTAACATAACACATATTTAACAGTAATTATTATGATTATAAGTTATGATTATAACTACAGTAGGATACTGTTTTAAATCCACCGTAAATTTACAGCAATTCGTTAATCTTTTGGGGGTTTTAAGTAACAGTATGAGGCAATTTTCTCTTTTAACCGTTTTCTGTTTTTCTGTTTTTATAGGTTTTATATATTCTCTTTCTTACAACAAGTTCAGACATTTTAGGAGGCTATAATCTCTTTAATGCCAGCATTTTGAATCATAAATACTTGCCCCATTAAAGTATTAGTTCACCCAAATCACTACAAAACACATTGTCTCATATCTCTGGTGGGGTGTAGCCATGCATATGTTGTTTGGTGTATTCTTTGTTTCTGGCCCAGAGACTACCAATGCAAATACATAATAAATAATAATAAAGTGTTTAAAAATCTCAAGCCCCATAGCCTGCCTGATACGTTGTTAAATAGCTTTTTTTGCACACAAACTGAAGTGTGATTTCTGAATTCATCCCCGTTCAACTTTTAGGGTGTGACAGATTGAGTGCTGCTGCCAATATGCCGCCCTGCGTCTGGGACAAGGTGCTCTATTCAAACCCACACATTAAAAAATTCCACCTGCTGATCGGCCCACCCTCCCTCTCCGTCTGCTCCTCACCAACACACGGGTGTAACGCAGGCATTCAGGGCGGTCATGTCGGAGAGCAGGTACAGGTTGATTTTGTGATGAGATACCGGAGCGGTCGCGCGTGAAGAGAATAAGTGAAAACGTCACCGAAACTAAGTGTCCGCTCTTCTGATCGATCCTGACAGCGGTAAGTTGCTTCTCGGCTGCTCATTTCTAAGTTGCTTCTCAATTTGCGTCTAGAAACGTTGGTTCGATGCTCATCTGTCTGTAGTCTAGTTTGAATTAACTTAATTCGGGTTTGAAATGTGAAAGTTTTGTTGTTTTAATGTCTTTTCAACGTCGTTTATTGGACGATTATTATAGGTCTATATTAAGTTTTGTTGATCGTCGTTATCGGCCAATGTACAGTAAAACTAATCATTAATGAATCGCCGACCGCTGATTATGCTGCCTTGTGAACAGTGGCGTCACTAGGCTGTTTCATTCGGGGCTTAAGCCCCGGATTTATTTAATTAGCGCCGAATATAATTTTTTGGTAAAACAAAAAAAATGCAACTACACTTCAGCAGTCAGACTCAGTGTTTACAACAGGTTAGTAGTGAGCAGAAGCTCTAGATTTTAGAATGTCGTTATTATTTGTCAGTAATTCAAATGTCTGTAAACGTTTTGAAAACCTTACTCATGGTGAATGTATGGAAATATATATAATTTATCGTAAATGTACATCATGAATGTTGTCTACCGTTTGAATGTTAGCTAGCTAGCTAACGATAGTGACTGTAGTAACGTTATCATAGGCATTAAGCCTGTTACTTTATTTATTATTTTCATCTGTAGTCTACATGCATGCTCAATAGAGCATACAACATTTTTTTTTATCCTTTTCCCTCTGGGCTGAGCCCCAGATGTTTCAGAAACCTAGCAACAGCCCAGTTTGTGAACAACTAATCTGTGTTGTAATCAGAGTAAGTAGCGCCTACCAGCCATGGTAGAAAAGCAAACAATCAGTGGTTAGATGATTTTTGATTCAGGTCTGGAATTCTTTTGAATAAATAATTAAGTTTCATTTGTCACTTTCTGTTGCCCATAAAGTTGGAATATTATGTTTTTAGACACGATCCTCTGTTTATTCAGATTTAAATAGATCACTAATGACTTTTGACCAGGTGCAATGATTATGTTATGTGTTCCAGTTACCCAGGAGGAAATTAATTCATGCATAACATTTGTTTGGCATTATAAAAGACATTTGCAAATTATTCCAACTTTATGGACGACCCTGTAAATTTTATTTTTATACTACACTAATGTGTTAGTTTGACTACATTGTTGGATTCGTCAAATTCAAGATCAAAAGCTGAACTTTCAGGTTCTATTTTAATTGTTTCAAACGAACAAAACTATCGACCATGATTGATATATATCGGGAGGTGCCATTGAAGTAACATAAGATAAGATATATTTTATTATTCCCACAGGGGTAATTTCCCGGTTACAGCAAAAGAGGATAGTGCAAATAATAAAAGCATTAATAGCAGATGCAAAATACAAAATATAAAAATAGACTAGAATAAACAGACTGGTCAACAGTGTGCTTGTGTTCAGCGAGAGCAGTGCTGATTGTAAAGTCTGACTGCTGCAGGAAGTAAAGAGCTGTGCTACCTCGCCTTCACACACTCCCTCAGCCGTTCACTGAAGGAGCTGCTCAGTGAAGTTAACGTTTCCTGAAGGGCGTGGGATGTGATTCGCTGTCACCATGCTGTCACCAACCGCCCATACTGATTCTGGGGAGAGAATAAGGATCTGTTTAGCTTCTAACACTAGCTCCAAGGTGCTTAAAATATAACTTAAACTCCTAATTCCAAGATTATTCTAAAATCAATGAAAATAGAATCTTATATTTCACTTAATCATTGTGTTTTGTTTGTGCAAATAACCACTGTAGATTACTTTAACAATGTAAATGCCCCCAGGCAGCAACCTCCGGTTCTGAAATGTGAAGCCAATCCTCAAGTACGTATAAGTACTTGCATTCTCTCTACTGGCCATTAGGGGGGAAACGCCACTTGTAGGAAAAAGAAGTCTGATTGCATGGAAATCTATGGGGAAATGACCCTACTTCTCACGTCGATATCTGCAATACATCTTCTAACCACACGAGGGAGCCTGAATGGTCATATTGTTTGGATGATTATAACTTACTTGTAACATTGAATCTAATATAAAAGGCCAGTGTACATCTGGATTACCGCTGAGAGGGAAAAAACAAGAACCTCTTAACTCCACCTGAGAGCACTGTAAACACGTCTCTATGTTTTCAATAACATGTCTCATCTCTTCTAGAGTTATAGCCCATTTTTAGACCAAGACATTGAGTGCTCACTCGGATATGAAACAATGAATTATTAATTAGTGTTATTGCACATAAACTGATGTGT
The DNA here is from genome assembly GCA_029853015.1 of Chelidonichthys spinosus. Lineage (NCBI taxonomy): Eukaryota > Metazoa > Chordata > Actinopteri > Perciformes > Triglidae > Chelidonichthys > Chelidonichthys spinosus. The sequence continues at coordinate 20,903,217 of CM056840.1, forward strand.
TAATTCTGAATTTATCCTCTTTTGTCAACTTTTAGACTGTGACGTCTTGTACCGGTTCGCCAGGCAGAGAGCTACCTACGTATGGATCGATGTGAGTCTCTTTAGAATCATTGTTCAAAGCCACACTTCATTTTTTCACTGAAATCCCAAACTGAATTTCGGTTTCTGCTCCCTCACATCCTCACAGAATGAATTCAAGAAAAGCCACGTATTCCTTCTTACTGCTGTCACTGCTGACTGGATGTGTCGTCCTATTGGTCAACATGAAGGACATCTACCACACCAAGTCTTTCCCTCCACGACCAACTTTAAATCACATTCCGGCATATCGCAAGTACAATGTTAGCTGCAGGGCTATATACAACATGGACCCGGTAGAGGTGGGTAAGTCCCTGATCATCAGACGGACACAAGTTGTGGAGGACAAGGATGAGACCCTGGTTAACCTCACCTCAGACTGCCCCTCATTCATCAGGTCCAGAGGTTATGACGATGTGTGTGTCTCACAGGAGGATGAAGACTTCCCTATTGCTTACTCACTGGTTGTGCATAAATCTGCTTTGTTGGTGGAGAGACTCATCAAAGCGCTGTACTCACCCATCAACATCTACTGTATCCACTACGATAAAAAGTCTCCAGCTCAGTTCATCTCAGCCTTGGAGGGTTTAGCCCGCTGTCTGCCCAATGTCTTCATTGCCTCCAAGCTGGAGTACGTCACTTATGGACACCTCAGTCGGATGATAGGCGACATCAACTGTATGTCCGACCTTTTGAAGGCAGATCTCAAGTGGAAGTATGTCATTAACCTCTGTGGCCAAGACTTCCCCCTCAAGTCCAACTCTGAGCTGGTGTCAGAACTGAAGAAGCTAAACGGAGCCAACATGCTGGAAACATGCCGACCCATCGAGTACAAGAAGCAGAGGACCATCTTTCACTACACACTGAGGGACACCAACATCCCACACCACAAAGAGATCGTGAAAACTTACCAGAGGAAGAGCCCACCGCCACAGGGCATTGAGATGTACACAGGCAGCGCCTACTTTGTCTTGTCCCGGGACTTTGTTGTGTTCATGAACTCCTCAGTTCTTGTGAAAGAGTTTTTGGATTGGTGCGAGGACACCTACGCCCCGGAGGAACACTTCTGGGCCACACTTGTACGACTGCCAGGCGTACCTGGAGGGGTGCCCAGATCACACCCTGATATCAAGGACCAGATGGTTAAGACCAGGTTGGTGAAGTGGCAAGCCTTCGAGGGGAGCCAATACCCACCCTGCACAGGGATACACGTCCACGGCATTTGTATTTACGCCTCAGCAGAAATGCATTGGTTGCTTGATTATGGTCACTGGTTCGCCAACAAGTTTGACACCAAAGTGGACCCGGTTATCGTTCAGTGCCTTGAGGAGACGCTGGAGGAAAGGGAAAAGTCATTCCAGTCATCTCATACCTGTCTGAGCTACAGTCTACTGTAGAGCAGTGATGAAGTAGTCGATCTACAGAAAATTAAGTAGCTGCAATTCTGATAATCAAGTAATCATTGAAGTAATTTTAAAACTCACATTCAATGGTGCCAACTTCTGACATTGGATAGATTCACTTTAGATGAATCTGTTTAGGAAACAAAACAATTTGATGTCATCTTTGAAGGGTTTTTAAGCAATAGTATGAGGCTCTTTTTTTAGAAGTCTAACCTAAATACCGCTCCCTGATTGGCTGCCGGTTTCTCGTTAACTTACATGTGATTGGCTGTCCCCACTTTCACTCCTTCTGCTTGTTAAAACTACCTGCAACCTGCTAGTTGGACCGGACGAGAGGCCGTGCATGTTATCTGCAACTGCGAGTATAAGTTGGCAACATGTTCAACGTTTGTTCTTCCTGGGTCACGTCAGCTAGATGGATTTAAATATCAGTGGTGTCATTTACATTTGTTTTTGTGTCTGTTTGCGTGTACGTGTGTGCGTGAAGAAAAGAAAAGTGGATATAAGAGACTTCTTTAGGAGTCAAAGTGTAAGTTACTTCAAGGGTGTATAGGTAGAGGCTCAACAACACAGATATTGAATAAAAGAGAATATTTAATGCCAAAGAGATACACTTTTTTAAAGTTATTTTTAATTCTTATTTTCATGTATTTGTGTAGAAGAGAGCAACGTTTTAAAAACACAAATAAAGAAAATTTGTGGTGGAAATTCTAGATGATCATGTGGTTTTATAATTATAAAATATAATGAATTAATATTAAGTAATCTAACCTATAACATTTTCATGACGTGAAATTATGATTGCTAATGCAAAAAAATGTCAACTTTCATTAGTGCTGCCTTGGAGCACTTTTGTGTCTCCAGCAATCTCAAAATCAAACCTACTCCCTTGGTCCCAACATCACCCAGGAGCAAGAGTCACAGCGACAGTGGCAAGAAAAAACTTTCATATTAGGCTTTTATTGTGACCTCAGAAAGTCTCTAACATGACATATTTGGATTACAATGAGGATCGCTGCACTTAAAGGAAATGTTCGGAATTTTGGACATAGGACCTCATTTACAACTTACCCGAGGTGATATAGGTCGGTGGAGACCGTTTTCAGCACAATTGGTCCAGTCCTTATAGTTGCAGAAGTCACTGTTGCTAAACTGGTGTTGAGCTAGCGCAAGTCAACGGTAACATCCAGCCTGTCTCTAAAAACAGCTTTAACTGCTCCACAGAACACCCGAGACAAATGTATTATAACGTCGGACTATCGATGTACATGTCAGTGTTGGTAGAATAATTAAAAAAATTAAACCAACCTTGCATGGCATTGGAATAGCTTATACTTTGTTCCCTGTTGTTGCTAAGGCTACGCCAGCGGCGGATTGATATCTCCGGGCTAGTGAGGCTACAGAGGAAGACGGTTTCGGTTTCGCTGACAATCACGCAAGTTTATTCAGCTGCTGTCAGTCCTATGCTAGCGGGAAGGAATCAGGATAACAGGAACGCACACTGAAGCACCATTTTTATAACGCTGCTACGAGTACTAGCTGTCACGACTGTAGGGCGCTTAGGTTTCGTTTTTACGCACTACTACTAGCACGCAAAGTAAAATTCCGCTGCTGCTGAGATACTAGTCCCTCAAAATGTTTTATCATTGAAAATGCAAGGTTGGTTTAATTTTTTTAATTATTCTACCAACACTGACATGTACATCGATAGTCCGACGTTATAATACATTTGTCTCGGGTGTTCTGCGGAGCAGTTAAAGCTGTTTTTAGTGACAGGCTGGATGTTACCGTTGACTTGCGCTAGCTCAACACCAGTTTAGCAACAGTGACTTCTGCAACTACAAGGACTGGACAAATTGTCTCCACCGACCTATATCACCTCGGGTAAGTTGGAAATGAGGGCCTATGTCCAAAATTCCAAACTTTTCCTTTAACCTGTTCTACAGGAAATGTGAACCGTATAGCTCAGGGGAATGTTGGTGATGCAGATTGAGCAATCGTTAAAAAACTGAAAAAAGACAAAAAAAAAACTACAAAGAGACATACAATGACTACAACTAAGTCTGGTACAGGAGCCAAGAAGCTGTTCACATAAATAAATAAATGGAAACTTATTCAAACTTCCCTTTGGTCGATGTCCCCACAGTGTTGCATGAAACAGGAGAATACTGTTGAACTCGGTGTTACATTTCAGTGACACTCGATCATCTCCTTTCTCTTTCTGCACACAATAAGCCCGACCTGTCTGACTGATCAACAGCAAAGTTTTCAGGCCTAAATCATCAGATCATTGCGGTTAAACTTTGACTGCATGGTATGAGCTGTTGGCATGAACGAACACAGGATGAGCAACTTAAGGTCTCCAGTGCGTTAAGTGATTAATGTGGGCAGTAAGAATACAGGTTAGATGAGGTGGTGAGGTAAATACAGCTAGACAAGCAGATGGGACACAGATAACTACAAAGAGACACATATAGAGACATAAAACGACTGAGAGACAAAAGAGACATACAGGGTTTTTTTCCGATTGCTGAACGACAGCGGGCACAACTGCAGCTACATGTGTAAAACTCTAACAGTCTGCACAGCAGCAGTTCATGTGGACCAAACTCTACCTTATTATTCTTTCGTTAACCACAACCTGCACAACAGAGAGGCAGGGAGAATAGAGGCAGGGAGAATAGAGGCAGGGAGACAGGTTGGTGGAGGGAGAAGAGAGGCAGGGAGACAGGTTGGTGGAGGGAGAAGAGAGGCAGGGAGACAGGTTGGTGGAGGGAGAAGAGAGGCAGAGAGAAGAGAGGCAGGGAGACAGGTTAGTGGAGGGAGAAGAGAGGCAGGGAGACAGGTTGGTGGAGGGAGAAGAGAGGCAGGGAGACAGGTTGGTAGAAGGAGAAGAGAGGCAGGGAGACAGGTTGGTGGAGGGAGAAGAGAGGCAGGGAAACAGGTTGGTGGAGGGAGAAGAGAGGCAGGGAGACAGGTTGGTGGAGGGAGAAGAGAGGCAGGGAGACAGGTTGGTGGAGGGAGAAGAGAGGCAGGGAGACAGGTTGGTAGAAGGAGAAGAGAGGCAGGGAGAAGAGAGGCAGGGAGACAGGTTGGTGGAGGGAAAAGAGAGGCAGGGAGACAGGTTGGTAGAAGGAGAAGAGAGGCAGGGAGAAGAGAGGCAGGGAGACAGGTTGGTGGAGGGAGAAGAGAGGCAGGGAGACAGGTTGGTAGAAGGAGAAGAGAGGCAGGGAGACAGGTTGGTGGAGGGAGAAGAGAGGCAGGGAAACAGGTTGGTGGAGGGAGAAGAGAGGCAGGGAGACAGGTTGGTGGAGGGAGAAGAGAGGCAGGGAGACAGGTTGGTGGAGGGAGAAGAGAGGCAGGGAGACAGGTTGGTGGAGGGAGAAGAGAGGCAGGGAGACAGGTTGGTGGAGGGAGAAGAGAGGCAGGGAGACAGGTTGGTAGAGGGAGAAGAGAGGCAGGGAGACAGGTTGGTGGAGGGAGAAGAGAGGCAGGGAGACAGGTTGGTAGAGGGAGAAGAGAGGCAGGGAGACAGGTTGGTGGAGGGAGAAGAGAGGCAGGGAGACAGGTTGGTGGAGGGAGAAGAGAGGCAGGGAGACAGGTTGGGGGAGGGAGAAGAGAGGCAGGGAGACAGGTTGGTGGAGGGAGAAGAGAGGCAGGGAGAATAGAGGCAGGGAGACAGGTTGGTGGAGGGAGAAGAGAGGCAGGGAGACAGGTTGGTAGAAGGAGAAGAGAGGCAGGGAGAAGAGAGGCAGGGAGACAGGTTGGTGGAGGGAGAAGAGAGGCAGGGAGACAGGTTGGTGGAGGGAGAAGAGAGGCAGGGAGACAGGTTGGTGGAGGGAGAAGAGAGGCAGGGAGACAGGTTGGTGGAGGGAGAAGAGAGGCAGGGAGACAGGTTGGTGGAGGGAGAAGAGAGGCAGGGAGACAGGTTGGGGGAGGGAGAAGAGAGGCAGGGAGACAGGTTGGTAGAAGGAGAAGAGAGGCAGGGAGAAGAGAGGCAGGGAGACAGGTTGGTGGAGGGAGAAGAGAGGCAGGGAGACAGGTTGGTAGAAGTAGAAGAGAGGCAGGGAGACAGGTTGGTGGAGGGAGAAGAGAGGCAGGGAGACAGGTTGGTGGAGGGAGAAGAGAGGCAGGGAGACAGGTTGGTAGAAGGAGAAGAGAGGCAGGGAGAAGAGAGGCAGGGAGACAGGTTCGTGGAGGGAGAAGAGAGGCAGGGAGACAGGTTGGTAGAAGGAGAAGAGAGGCAGGGAGAAGAGAGGCAGGGAGACAGGTTGGTGGAGGGAGAAGAGAGGCAGGGAGACAGGTTGGTGGAGGGAGAAGAGAGGCAGGGAGACAGGTTGGGGGAGGGAGAAGAGAGGCAGGGAGACAGGTTGGTAGAAGGAGAAGAGAGGCAGGGAGACAGGTTGGTGGAGGGAGAAGAGAGGCAGGGAAACAGGTTGGTGGAGGGAGAAGAGAGGCAGGGAGACAGGTTGGTGGAGGGAGAAGAGAGGCAGGGAGAAGAGAGGCAGGGAGACAGGTTGGTGGAGGGAGAAGAGAGGCAGGGAGACAGGTTGGTGAAGGGAGAAGAGAGGCAGGGAGACAGGTTGGTAGAAGGAGAAGAGAGGCAGGGAGACAGGTTGGTGGAGGGAGAAGAGAGGCAGGGAAACAGGTTGGTGGAGGGAGAAGAGAGGCAGGGAGACAGGTTGGTGGAGGGAGAAGAGAGGCAGGGAGACAGGTTGGTAGAAGGAGAAGAGAGGCAGGGAGACAGGTTGGTGGAGGGAGAAGAGAGGCAGGGAGACAGGTTGGTGGAGGGAGAAGAGAGGCAGGGAGACAGGTTGGTAGAAGGAGAAGAGAGGCAGGGAGACAGGTTGGTGGAGGGAGAAGAGAGGCAGGGAAACAGGTTGGTGGAGGGAGAAGAGAGGCAGGGAGACAGGTTGGTGGAGGGAGAAGAGAGGCAGGGAGACAGGTTGGTAGAGGGAGAAGAGAGGCAGGGAGACAGGTTGGTGGAGGGAGAAGAGAGGCAGGGAGACAGGTTGGTGGAGGGAGAAGAGAGGCAGGGAGACAGGTTGGGGGAGGGAGAAGAGAGGCAGGGAGACAGGTTGGTGGAGGGAGAAGAGAGGCAGGGAGACAGGTTGGTAGAAGGAGAAGAGAGGCAGGGAGACAGGTTGGTGGAGGGAGAAGAGAGGCAGGGAGACAGGTTGGTAGAAGGAGAAGAGAGGCAGGGAGAAGAGAGGCAGGGAGACAGGTTGGTGGAGGGAGAATAGAGGCAGGGAGACAGGTTGGTAGAAGGAGAAGAGAGGCAGGGAGACAGGTTGGTGGAGGGAGAAGAGAGGCAGGGAGACAGGTTGGTGGAGGGAGAAGAGAGGCAGGGAGACAGGTTGGTAGAAGGAGAAGAGAGGCAGGGAGAAGAGAGGCAGGGAGACAGGTTGGTGGAGGGAGAAGAGAGGCAGGGAGACAGGTTGGTGGAGGGAGAAGAGAGGCAGGGAGACAGGTTGGTAGAAGGAGAAGAGAGGCAGGGAGACAGGTTGGTGGAGGGAGAAGAGAGGCAGGGAGACAGGTTTGTGGAGGGAGAAGAGAGGCAGGGAGACAGGTTGGTGGAGGGAGAAGAGAGGCAGGGAGACAGGTTTGTGGAGGGAGAAGAGAGGCAGGGAGACAGGTTGGTGGAGGGAGAAGAGAGGCAGGGAGACAGGTTGGTAGAAGGAGAAGAGAGGCAGGGAGAAGAGAGGCAGGGAGACAGGTTGGTGGAGGGAGAAGAGAGGCAGGGAGACAGGTTGGTGGAGGGAGAAGAGAGGCAGGGAGACAGGTTGGTAGAAGGAGAAGAGAGGCAGGGAGACAGGTTGGTGGAGGGAGAAGAGAGGCAGGGAGACAGGTTTGTGGAGGGAGAAGAGAGGCAGGGAGACAGGTTGGTGGAGGGAGAAGAGAGGCAGGGAGACAGGTTTGTGGAGGGAGAAGAGAGGCAGGGAGACAGGTTGGTGGAGGGAGAAGAGAGGCAGGGAGACAGGTTGGTAGAAGGAGAAGAGAGGCAGGGAGAAGAGAGGCAGGGAGACAGGTTGGTGGAGGGAGAAGAGAGGCAGGGAGACAGGTTGGTGGAGGGAGAAGAGAGGCAGGGAGACAGGTTGGTGGAGGGAGAAGAGAGGCAGGGAGACAGGTTGGTGGAGGGAGAAGAGTGGCAAAAAAATGTTTTATCATAATCACTGAAGCCGACACTACGATCCGATAGAACAACATAAATCATCCGGTTTTAGAATAAAAAAGCGTGCCTCTACGTGCACGTAGAGCCTGTTGTTTGTTTAGCAAAAATCCGACAGCGCCCGGGTCATCCTGTCCAATCAGCACGCAGGGCTGTGTTCGTGCACACACAGAGCCCCTCCTCCCTCGGGTCGTTCCACTATCACAGGGGGGAGGCGGAGGGAAGTAGCAACAAGCTTCCAATTCCTCGGTTTAGGAGGTCCACAACAACCAAGGAAAAGAAAACACCGGTGGAAAAGAAGGAAAAAAGAAAGATTGCGACGGTGCCCGGGATAAAACCAGAGTCAACATCGGACCCGCGTTTCAAAGGTGGCGTGATGTAAGGGATTTCAAAGGGCATGAAGTCGAGGGGGATGGGCTGCACGGTGGTCTAGTGGGCAGCACTCTCGCCTCACATCAAGAGGTCTCACAGCAAGAGGTCGGCCCCGGGTTCCTTCTGTGTGGAGTTTGCATGTTCTCCCCGTGTAAGCGTGGGTTCTCTCCGGGTTCTCCGGCTTCCTCCAACAGTCCAAAGACATGCAGGATGGGGATAGGTTCATTGGTGACTCTAAATTGCCCGTAGGTGTGAATGTGAGCGTGAATGGTTGTTTGTCTCTACATGTCGGCCCTGTGATAGACTGGCGACCTGTCCAGGGTGTACCCTGCCTTCACCCAATGACAGCTGGGATCGGCTCCAGCCCCCCGCGACCCTGAATACAGGATAAGCGGTAGACAACGGTTGGATGGATGGATGAAGTGGAGGGGGAGGAGCTCGGTGGTCGTGGGGGAGGAGCTTGAGAGTTGTAAACATTCAAAATCTGGCAGAGTGCCCTCAATCCGCCAGACTTGCCGACTGGGACTTTAACACATCGAGCAGGATCGCTGCACTAAACCTGTTCTACAGGAAATGTGAACCGTATAGCTCAGGGGAATGTTGGTGATGCAGATTGAGCAATCGTAAAAAATCTGAAAAAAGACAAAAAGAACTACAAAGAGACATACAATGACTACAACTAAGTCTGGTACAGGAGCCAAGAAGCTGTTCACATAAATAAATAAATGGAAACTTATTCAAACTTCCCTTTGGTCGATGTCCCCACAGTGTTGCATGAAACAGGAGAATACTGTTGAACTCGGTGTTACATTTCAGTGACACTCGATCATCTCCTTTCTCTTTCTGCACACAATAAGCCCGACCTGTCTGACTGATCAACAGCAAAGTTTTCAGGCCAGGCAGGGAGACAGGAGGAAGAGGAAGGATGTGTTCAAATGAACAGGGAAGTGACCTTGCAAAGTCACAAACATGACATATTTTGACTGCAAAGAGACATTAATGACTACAAAGAGATAAAATGACTACAAAGAGACAAAATGACTACAAAGAGAAATAAAATGACTACAAAGAGACAAAATGACTAAGAGACAAAATGACTACAAAGAGACAAAATGACTACAAAGAGATAAAATGACTACAAAGAGACAAAATGACTACAAAGAGACATAAAATGACTACAAAGAGACAAAATGACTAAGAGACAAAATGACTACAAAGAGACATAAAATGACTACAAAGAGACAAAATGACTACAAAGAGATAAAATGACTACAAAAGAGACAAAATGACTACAAAGAGACATAAAATGACTACAAAGAGACAAAATGACTAAGAGACAAAATGACTACAAAGAGACATAAAATGACTACAAAGAGACAAAATGACTACAAAGAGATAAAATGACTACAAAAGAGACAAAATGACTACAAAGAGACATAAAATGACTACAAAGAGACAAAATGACTAAGAGACAAAATGACTACAAAGAGACATAAAATGACTACAAAGAGACAAAATGACTACAAAGATACATAAAATGACTACAAAGAGACAAAATGACTAAGAGACAAAATGACTACAAAGATACATAAAATGACTACAAAGAGACAAAATGACTAAGAGACAAAATGACTACAAAGAGACATAAAATGACTACAAAGAGACAAAATGACTACAAAGAGACATAAAAAATGACTATAAAGAGACATAAAATGACTACAAAGATACATAAAATGACTACAAAGAGACAAAATGACTACAAAGAGACATAAAATGACTACAAAGAGACAAAATGACTACAAAGAGACATAAAAATGACTATAAAGAGACATAAAATGACTACAAAGAGACAAAATGACTACAGAGACATAAAAAATGACTATAAAGAGACATAAAATGACTACAAAGAGACATAAAATGACTACAAAGAGACAAAATGACTACAAAGAGACATAAAATGACTACAGAGAGACACACATGACTACAAACAAAAATAAAAAAAAGACCAAAACACCTACAAAGACACAGAAAACATTTACAAAGAGAAAGACAGAAGCATGTAGGAGAGGTGGTGGGGCCTTTTGCATGTCTCTACCCGGGGTCCCACTGTCTCATAATCCACCCATGGCTGCACCAATTTTCGCCTGGAGTGTCTATTTTTTTCTACATTTTTGCTGTTGTTATGTTATAAAATGTTATAAAAATGTAAAAATTCTACACATGGGGCCTTTAAATTTACCGTGAATGTTCTTACCCTCCTGTGCTGATTATGTACCCATTTGTCAGAGTAAAAACGACTTTGCAGAAGAAGAATGTTTGAGGGCTGATGTGAAATGGTAATGGGTGATACAAATATGTCTTTTGAATAAACTGTTCATTTATTGTCCAGTTACCAACCAGGCTAATATGCTAACTGATGCATCTAAGACTATAAACTCTTAAAGAGTTAAGGCAGATATGTTTTTACATTAGTTGTTACTTATTAAGTCATTAATATTTAATCTCATTACATTTAGAATTAATGGAGAAATAGATTTAAAATTAGGGGCTTTAACGCACAAGATCATCAGTTATGTAAATATGATCCTATAAGGTGATATGAACACATACCTAGTCGCAAAAATAACTCACACAAGTGAAGAATCACTTCTTAATTGTGTTACCAGTGAGATGTATCACATATTAATCTTATTTCAACAACAGCAGTCAGATACTGAAGGAAAGCTAATATGTTTGAAGTGAATCTACTGGTGTTTAGTAGCAGCTCACGAGGTGAGAGCTGTTGAGAGCTGAGAACTGCAGTTAAGACTGCTGACAAACCCTAAAACATCCTGTTTTATGGTCTGACTCTAAACAGACCATCATTTACTAAGTGAACATCATGCTGGATTGAAGAGATAATACATCAAGTGAGAAGTTGGGTCATTTTCTCATAGACTTCCATTCAGTCAGACCTCGTTTTGCAACCAGAGGAGTCGCCCCCTGATGGACAGCAGAGAGAATGCACATTTATGACACTTCCGGAACCGGAGGTTGCCCCTGATCTGTAGACGTTTGTGTATGTTCCCTTTCTAATTTATCTTTTCTTGCACATGGAATTGTTTTACATATTAAAAAACTGCAAAGCAGCATTTTTTTTTCCAACAAAAAAAATGTTTAGAAAAAAAGAAAATAACATTCTGAAGAAGAGGGGAAATCTTTTCAACAGAATTTAGACCTCAGTTCATACGTTTCTACTAAATTGAAAAGACAAAACTTGTTGTTCTCTGATTGACACAAAATACCACATGTAGAAAATGTAATGACAAAGAAATATATATTTAATAATTCTTTTATATGAGATGCTCTTTTAAATGAGCCATTCATTATGTTTTAGAGTCATGGCACCCATGAGTGAGCAGCAAAAGGGCACTTTACTGCTGCTAAATAGAGATCTCGGTTCTTACTGTCTGTTCAAGTCAGAAGCTCCTTGTTGTCGACATGTATAGACAGACAGTGTGTGAGGTCAGCTCGGTGTCACCGTCTGTACAGTGGCAGTCTGAATCCACTTGGTGGCGCTGTGGCTGCATGTCAATGTTCCTCTGAAACGCTGCTCTCTGTCTCTCTTTTGTCTTATTACAGACAAAAACGGTCATATTTCCAGGCTTCAGGTTCTCAGACAGCATTGACTCTGAAAATGAAAGGAAGACAAAAATAATGTCATTTTAATAGCTGACCACCAACATTTTATCATATTATTATATTATATTATTATTGTGCATCCTGAAATATGTAGACATATTTTGTCTATTACCAGAATCCTCTATGAAACAGTCTTATGGATGAAACAACGTTTGAAGTATGGTTCAAAAATGGAAAAGTTTGTTTAAACACAATGTTGGAAAAAAGAAATGTGACACAAGATGATAGTTTGATATCTCGTTCAGATAGGTGACGGATATATTTTCTATTTTGTTGATATGATGTTTAAATGAAAGGTACCAGTATGAGAAGCACACATGTTTATATGTGTATACGCATTGATCTGTATATATACAGTATATCATTGGATGCATATGCTTAACTACTGTTGAGTTATTTACTGGTGGAGCTGAGGTAAAGTCTTTGCTACAATCTGTTATTTTGTGGTTACTATCTATTTTCTTTTTGAAACTTAAAGACCATATTTCCATATGAAATAAACGATGCAGCTCATTCATCAGAATCCTCGCTGAAGCTCTATTTTTGCTTGGACAGCAATGACTTAATGTGTCCTAAAGGTGCCCACCTGGGTGCATAAACACTCGCCCTGACAGCTCGGCTATGCATGGCTTACTCCTCCTCTGTTCATTTTATAGTGTGCATGTATCACTTTATGGCATCCATCTATCTAGTAAACCTTGAAAAGGCTGTTGAGGCTCCGGATAAATCTGAGGGTGACACTCTGACAGTCCCTGATCTGCCTGTCCATGTTGCCTGAAATCTCTCTTGGTGATCGTAACTTTGCATTCTGATGTATTCCTCGCTGCTGCACAGCTCTGTGTGTGTGTGTGTGTGTGTGTGTGCGCGCGCATGTGTGTGATATCAGATAAATCAGCTCAGCTCTAATGTCACCTGTCAAGTTGCAGCTGACAGAGAAATACACACAAATATTGCAGCATGATACAGCTCAAAATCAGAGTTTTGTGTGAGAACGAGGAGCTGTGAGTGTGTGTGTGAGTGTGTGAGTGTGTGTGTGTGTGTGTGTGTGTGTAGAGTGTTTTAGTGTTTGAGTGTGTGTGTTGCAATGGAGCCTGGCTGGCATATAGATATGTTTGTGTGTGTAAAGGAGTATGTGAGTGTAATTAATGATGTGTTCCTCCTCTTCATAGGGTAATAGGATTTCCCCACCCCAGGCGGTAAAGAGAGTGGGAGGGGGAGAAAACGGCTATGCACGTGTGTGTGTGTGTGTGTATGTGTGTGTGTGAGTGTGGTGAGAGTGTGAGAGTGTGTGTGAGAGAGAGAGAGAGAGAGAGAGAGAGAGAGAGAGAGAGAGAGAGTGTGTGTTTACAGAGTTAGTGAATGGGAGCCCCATGTAGTGATGCCAATAGAGGGCCTATGCGTGTATGTGTGTGTGTGTGTGTGTGTGTGTGTTTATGCGTGCATGCATGTGTGTGTGTGTGTGTGTGTGTGTTAGGGGGGGAGGGGGAACAAGCGAGTGATTTATAACAGCTACTCCAGGTCTCTCCTCTCTCCCACAGCAGCACCGCAAACACATCCATTACAAAAGTACTGATGTTAATGGGATTGTTGTGTGTGTGTGTGTGTATGTGTGTGTGTTTGTGTGTGTGCATGATACAGAGGCTGCACAAGTGTGAGTGTGCACATTTATGTGTGCGTGTGAGAGCGTGATAACCAGATGCTACTGGGTGAAAGGAAGGTGAAGGTTACCAAGGGTGTTTCGTGGAGGTTTACTGGTGCTCGAGTCCCAGCACGAGCACAAGTTTGCGTGTGTGTGTGTGTGTGTGTGTGTGTGTGTGTGTGTGTGTGTTGTGTGTGCACATGTGTGTCTCGCTCTGCTGGAGAAACGCAGCTGAGGAAGATGAAGAAATAAAAACTGGAATTGAGGAAAATACTCTAGAGGTTAAACAGAGGGAGCAAAGAAGAAATAAATAAAGAAGCTTCGTGGTAATGGACTGGTAGATGCTGAGGACCACACCCGCCTCAGTGTGTGTGCATATAAATATATATATATATATATACAGACACACACACACACACACACACAGTGTCTGCCTGTCTCCTCTCACATTACCCTTTACATTAAAACCAGTCAAGGGGAAAATTACTGCAGACCTGGGCCACCGTCTGCCCACCTGGCCCCACAGCGAGAGGAGGGGACGAGGAGCCAGAGGAGGGGATAAAGAGGGGGATAAGGGGATGAGGAGGTGGGGGGTCAGAGGGACCCGGTGAGGAAAAGGGCTGCCCAAAGGCACTGGTCTCAAGTCAGTTTCATGCGAGGGAATTTCTGTTCCCGTGACTGGGGGCCTCAGGAACAGCCCTGATCCCACTTCTGTGAGCGCCGTTAAGAGAAAGGGGTTTTTGTTGTTGTTGATGCAAGGGATGGATACAGTAAAGCTGCTCTAATCAATACTTTTATATAAACAATGAATCAAATGGTGTTTACTTCTATATGAATTATCATTCACGCAGCTCTTTTAAAGCTGTTTCCACGCAGCAGCTCAGTTCGTTACACTTTACAACCGTGGATGGATTACTGAACAGAGAATGTGTGAGGGGCCCTTTACCTACCCAAAGAGCCACGTTCCTGCCAGGAAGAGGCTCCAAATGAACTGAAAGAAACATAAAACGACACAAAAAGACTACGAATAGGCAGGACAAATACAAAAGGGATTAAAAACAGCTGCAAAGAGACTCAAACAAGAACTAGAAGAAGCTAAAAATCTATACATTTTTGTGTCTAGGGAAGTGGGGCAGACGTCTGTGCCCAGGGGCCCAATGTTTTATAATCCACCCATGAGTGGAACAGTTATTTTCACCTGTCCCTTATCAAAAGTTGTGGATGGAACCAACAGAACCTCTTCATTCTTGGTACCAATGAAGGTTCCCATGCTAGAAGGTGCAGACCACAGAGATTTGTGAATGATTTTAAAGAACTAAGCTAGCATCAATAGCAACCGCAATTTGTTTTTTAATCACATGAAACAGATTTTTAAAAACGTGAGCTCAGCAAAACAACAGCGTACACTACGTTGAAGTGCAGACGTTCCTCTGCTTGGACGCCGAAGATGAATGTGACGGCAGTTTGGCGATCGGCTGAGTATCTCACCGACACCGAGGGATTATAACCTGCCGTGGAAACGCGACATACGGAAATGGAGCTGGCGCCAAAAGCGAGTCGACATCAGATTATGACCTGCTGCTTTACCGTTTTGGTTGACACTCACCGCTCTCACTCACCTCTTTTCCAACAGCAGGCAGACGATTTTAACCAAAAAGCTTTGATGAACCCACTGCACGCTCCCTGCAAACAGACAAAGTTAGAGACTAGCTGGTGAATATGGGGAGAATTTAGCAGCTAAAGAGACAGATATGTTCCTCGGGGTAACGCAAGCGAGCTAAAAGTAAAGTGAATATTGGACTCAAAATGCTCTCTGTGTCGGCTGGAAGTATCAACGCACATGTGTTTGTTAGCACTATAAACCAATAATATGTTAATGATGTGTTTTCAGCTTGTTATGCCGCCCCCAAGTGGCAAAAAAAACAACTAATGCAGATTTATAGTATTAACAGATAAGTTGTCCCTAAAAATATAAATAAATTATCTATAATTAATATAGAACGCCATAATCTAGTGACAACTCATCAACTCATTATTAAATATTCTTTATTCGAAAATGACTCTTTTAGGATGATTGTGGCTAAAATAATTAACTGTATCATTATTACTAATATCAATAGGAGATTTAAACAAAACAAGATTATAATAAAGCTTTCAGTCAAACTCATCTGCAACACTGAATGGTGCAAACAAAAAGAAGAATTACTCTAATGGATAACTAAAAGCAACCCGATGAGCTCACAAACGGAAACCACTGAAGAGGTGTTGGATTATTTTCACAGTAGTATCATATGTAAAAAATGACCTTATTATCTGCAAAATAAGCTACAAGGTATAAAGTTAATACAGCTGTAAAATAAATGTGGAGCTGGAGAAAGTGTGATATTTTCTTCAAAAACGAGTGAAAGTATAACGTAGCACAGAAGGGAAAATACCGTTACCAATGACCACCGTAGCGCAGTACTTGTACCAGTAAATGTGTTTATTTACGTCCCACCACTGCAAAGTGAACGTGTGCTGATGCTTAAGAAGAAAGTCAGTGTTTCAAGTTGTAAGAGAAGGTTTTATTACCAGTGCTATTTACATAGAAATAATACAGCCTTACCCCTTCACCGCCTTTAAATGCTCACACACACACACACACACACACACACGCACACACACACACACACACACACACGCACACACACACTCCCTTTTGTATCCAAGAATATCTCAATACATCAGAAATAAGACACATTCCCTCTCGATCTTACACGATGTCCAAAGGAAAACGCAAATCATCGCCAAACAATATTTCAAGTAACTCATTGTGGACGAACAGCAGAACAAGTGTGGGACATGTTTTGTGTAAGACGTGTTTGTGTGTGATGAAACGGAGCTGAAAGATTAAATGGGGCTTTGGAAGGAGAACTTTTGTCGTTGTTGTTGCGTTGAATAGTTTCGGCTTACTCGCCTCATGTGTCTCCTTTCAGAAGCTGTGTTAGAAGGAGAGTTGAACATATTCTTTCTTTTTTTAATGTAGCTCCACAAAGGCTGACTGTTTCCAAATTGGAGCCCAGATGACAGATGGCCCTGAAACTGCAGAATTATCTATTGTTATTATTTGGAGGGGAGAAGAAAACAAGAATTTGTCCTCTGCAGCACAAAGATGTTCACATCATACACTCACAGCCGGACGCTGCTGCTTTGAGATGATTTAAAAAAAGAAGAAGAAAAAAAAAAAGATTTATTCAGTGTGTCTTAAGGCCACTAGATGGCAATGAGTGCTTCACAGCGTACAGAGGTAATGTCACAGATGTTGTCTGCCCCCTCTTTTGTTTTGTCTCTTTAGAGGAAGGAGACCTCAGCTGTTGAAGTAGATTCTCCATTATGGGTTCAATGTTCTTTTGAAAATCATTTCCATTAAAACATGTTTTTTTAAAAGGGAAAGCAACAAAAAGGAAGGTCAGGTGAAGCAGTCTGCAGAGCAGAACTATCAGGGCCGGCTGGATGGGTGTGAGATGTGTGTGTGTGTGTGTGTGTGTGTGTGTGTGCGTGCTTGAGTGAGTACAAGTGTCTGTATAATTGTGTCCGTGTTTTGAATAATGGTATAGACATCCTTCTTTTGAGCTATGATCAAGAGCGCTTTTTGTGCATTAAGGGATTTAAAGCTGAGATGTGTGTGTGTGTGTGTGTGTGTGTGTGTGTGTGTGTGTGTGTGTGTATAGTTTCTATCAAGAAGCAGCCTTTGACGTTTAAAAGCAACGTATTGTGTCTCGATTGCCTCGATTAAAGCATGTTTTAAAACCTGGTCCTTTTAATATTGAGGGTAGAGTGGCAACTTAGAAATAAACTGAATGAAGAAAAATAAACTATATTGTATTTAATGTTTAAAAAAAAAAGATTGGTGAGAACTCAAGGGAACTGAAAATGTCCCCTTTGGCGTTTCTCTCTAATGTGTTCCTGGAGTATTAGAAGATACCTTCGTTAACATCAAGGGGAAGGCGAGAAGCATTTTTGGGTGGAATCGTAATTATTTTCTGTTTAATTACTTCAAGTCCAGTAATCCAGGATGGGAAATGCTTTGGAGTGTCTACCGGGCAGCAAATAGTCCTTTTTCTTCCCAGCAGACTGTCCCATTCCGCTTCCATCAATTGTGAAAATCGGTCGGTAATTTTAAAAAGTCCATAAAAATTTCAGCTGTATTTTTCGCTCCACAATGTGTGTGTGTGTGTGTGTGTGTGTGTGTGTGTGTGCGTGTGTTTTATTCATCTCCTGAATTAACAAGGCTGACGTTCAGCCCGGGAATGGTCCCTGTGGTCCGTCCTTTACCAGGCGGTGGCCTCCCCCATCTCCTGGCCTTGGTGGGACATGGGAGCACTGTAGCTGGAGTTACTAGCCAAGGAGAAAGGAGGACTGGGTCCGCCTCCGTAAGCCTCCCCCGGGACAGGCTGCAGGGAGCTCGGTAAGCCGGGCTCCGGACTGGGGGTTTCCGCGTGAGAGATCATGTCCGTGAACCTTTGGTCGTCTGAAGGATGGTGGCCTGATCCCTCCATGGCTCCGGAGCCCAGGATGTAGGGGGACTCGGCTGGAGACTGAGCCTGCGAGGATGGGGGGCCGTGGGGGAAGAAGTCGTAGTTGCTTCCTGGTCCGTAATAGTCACCTTGGTATTCTGCGGAGGGGCGGGATAAAAACACCGGGTTAGACTTTCAATTTACATAAAAAACATTCAGCGACGACACACACCTCCAACCCCCACCTAAGTGGTGAAATTGATCATGTCCAATTTCTAACCAAGCGGTCTCCAACAGCCTCATTTGAGTGTATAAACAACTCCACACTTCTCCACCTCGGTTCTCTCGCCTTTTTACACACTGCATTCATCTCCCTCACTCATTCAGCTCGCAGCCATGTGTGCACCTCGATGGATTCCCCTGCTGAAACTCCTGGATCTGGATGAGGAACTCCAGAATGAGATTCCAGCCTCCATGCAGCCCAGCCAAGCCTGTCAACATGTCTGATGCAGCTTCCAGCAACATCCCTCTCCTCTACTACCTCACTGGGCTGTGGCTATTCCCTGACCACGCTCCATTATTCCCAGCATGCAACTCACAATTATTTTCATTATCCGCTAATCCTATTGAATTCTTGGTTAATTGATGAATCATTTGGTGTAATAAACATCAAACCATCACTATTTCCTAGAATCTTTACATTGCAGGTTTCTGTTTAATAAAAAAAAACGTTTTTAAAAGTATTATAAAATAGAAAACAGAAGCATATCATCACATTCGAGTAGCTAGAAACAAAATGCATAGCAGAATTCTTTTTTGCTAGAAAAATACCTAAAAGCTGAAATCAATTATTGAAATATTTTCATATTAATTCTTGGGCAATGGACTTAATTAATTAAGTAATGAATCAAGTAATTAATTAAAATGTCTGCACTAAAAGCCAAACCACACATTAATGTGTTTTCATCCACATCACAGTGTTGGATCATCTACAGTTTCCCACAAAAGTCCTATCTTCTCATCTTTACAGCATCACGGGACAAAGTTGCTCCATGAAAACACGCCTGTTGACAGATCTGCGTTCGATATCAACGCGCCGCACTGGAGCAACGGCTAAATAAAAACCCACAAACCTCAACCTCATGGTGGCGCTACAGGAAAAGCCCAAAGGGCTCATCCTCTGGTGAACATGAATGTCAGCACAGAACGTAATAATCTAATATTCTGACCAACCATAAAATCTATTATCTATCTTCTGTACGCGTTTATGTTGAAGCTCCTTTTCTCTGGAACAGTCGAGCAAAAAAAGCTTCGTGCCCAACTGATGTTTTTCTTGTTGATATATTTTCTCATGGCAGTCATTTCAAAGCGCTGCAGCAGAAACTGGCATATTAATGACAGAATACAGCACAAATTCCGTTCTTTCACAGAAAATCTGACTTTACAAATATTCACGACCTCAGCCCGAACACTGACTGACATGTTTACGCCTCTGAGAGGTTTTGGGATAAACCGACAAATGTTTGATGTCTCCAGGTATATTCATATTCGTACCCCTGCCACGGTGACATTTTCATTTATTATTTATGAATTTACAGTCTCAGAATGAATGTCAAACATTAACAAAGGCTTGCAAATGTTTTTTTTTAAACTGATTTTGTCACTTACCTATACTCATACTAGAGTGCACTGGTTTTAAGGACAGCAGCCTCTATCATTTTCACCCCAATACAACAGAAGTGAAAGGTTTTTTATCTCCGAAGCTCACGTCATTGGTTTTAAAAAAACGCAAATTTTCACAAAGAACGTCTCTGGATATTCAATAAGCCTCAGAGTGAACAGTCATAGGTACAGGATGTTGGATGTCTGTGGATTCAGAGTAACAGAGAAGTTTTCAATGGAAATTTAAAAACTTGGACAAATAAAACCATGGCTGCAGTCCAAAAATAAATGACGTATGTTTTCCTCGACCTTGATGTAAGGAGCTCAAGGAGTAATGTGAAGGAGAGTTGGTAAGGACTTATGAAAAGACAACGTGGTGCTTTGAGAATCCGACTGCACTTAAACCACGTTTAGAAATGACACGGTAATGCAAAAATACTCACCCGCGAATTACACGTCTTCCAACATAGCGGATAAATTTAGGTGCAACTCAACTCGCTCCACGTGATTAGTTGAGGTTGAGGTGCCAGAGCTCAGAAAATCGACCTTGTTAGGAGAAAAAGTCCCCTTTTCACCACATAATGAAGCAAAAACAATATCGAAAAAGATATATCAGCAAAAAAGCTCCTGGTCTGTAAAAGTTTTAATATAGATAGTGTAAAATTAAACAGCAACAGCAGAGGTTATTGATGGCTTTGAATGTTGCTGCCACAAGGGATTGTGGGATATCTCCTTTCCTTTCAGCTCTAAACAAAAAAAGCCCCAAAACTATCTTCCCCCCCTTTTCTTTATTTGTAATTTGGAGGAGCAGACTTTACTGTTTCCAAGCGGATCCCGAATGAATCCAATTGTGAAAGCCAAACCACTTTGAGATCCGTCCATAACAAACGGACCAGCAGCTGAGCTCCTCTCACAGTCTCTCAGAGCAGGACTTCATGGCCAGTATGAGTGATGTCGCCGCTCACAGCTGGCTCACGCCATCCTGAGAGACCTGCACTGTTCAGTTTACATGGAAAACATTTGAGAAAAACACGGAGTGACTTTCATACCCAGAGATAGATGCCACTCACGTACGAAGCTACAGCTAGTAAGCGATTAGCTTAGCTTAGCTTAGCACAAAGACTAACTCTCATTTGGTTAATGTGTACAAAAACTAAAAGTGTAAAAATTGACAAATTATAGCTTTTCAGTGACTTCCTGTAGTCTCAGAAAAACATGGACGACGCTGTGAAAGCGGCCTGTCAATCACAAGGTAGCCACGCCCTGAAGCATACCCTGCTTTATTCGAGTCTAAATATGTATTAAATGAACATCATAATGTATTAAAGAAGACGTGAAACTAGAGACTGAGACCATAAACTCGTTTTTAAATGAAATGAGAAGTAGGGTCATTTTCTCATAGTCTTCCATGCAATCAGACTTCTTTTTACAACCAGTGGAGTCGCCCCCTGATGGCCAGTAGGAAGAATGCAACTTCATGGCACTTCAGCGTTAGCTTCATATTGCACGGACAAACATGAGAGTGGTATTGATCTTCTTGCATAACTCTCGGCAAGAAAGCGAATGGTCATATTGACCAAAATGTCTGAATGTCCTACAGACTGATAACGAGAGCGTTTCACCCCGGCCTCAGAGAGACAACGACTTCTTATGCAGAGCAGACGTAGACGTGGCAACAATTTTACAGACTGCTATTCACTCAGATTATATTTCTTGAGTTGTTTATGAGATGAAATACCATCAGAGCAGCTTACAAAGGATTCATCCACTCACATGTAGACGATTACTTCACGCACTGTTTGCATCCATTAAGAATTACAAACCTCCACCTGCTTCTCACCGCTTCCACATCCTCCCTCTAAGTTTACTCCCCCGCTCCAAATTACCTCACTTACATTAAATCCATTCTGTTTCAACACCACCTTGAACTGGGATCGATGGCAGACTTCATCCCGCTGCCGCAGATGTTGCACAAGAATGCATCCCTCCACTCCCACCATATGCTCCCCACACTCCCATTTCAGTCCAAACAGGCCGAATTCAGGAACTAACAGGTCAAGAAATGCGTTGCCTAACCATAACAGCTGCGTGTTGTTGTTTCTTTTTTGTGGAAATTATCAAGAGAAACAATAAGAGCTGACATGACTTTCACTAACAAGCTTGTAATTATATAATTATTTGAGGGCCCCTGCTACTTTGGCTGACCTTGAGAATAAACAACGGGCTCGTGTTGAGGCCTGCACCGTGTGTGTGTGTGTGTGTGTGTGTGTGTGTGTGTGTGTGTGGGGTGTGGGATAGAGGAAGGGGGGGGTGGGGGCGTTGGCTCTGCAAACTATAATTACAATCACGCTTGCAGACACAGCATACCACACACACACACACACACACACACACACACACAGGCGTTCACCTCTCTAAGCAGCGGCGGAGGAACAGAAGGAAGCAGCGAGCTCAGATAAAGGCGAGCAGACTGGCCTGTGCTGCTGCAGCACAAAAGGGTGTGAAAAGCGAGAGCGATGAGAGTGAGGGATGAAGGTTTTGTCTTCTGTTTTCCCCTCCCACTCCCCGCGCCGCAGCCTTGACGGCTCCGGTTTATTGTATCCTCAATGCCCGGACCCTTCAGGTAGGTTTGCAGGAGCTGCGTAGAAACAACGAGCTCTCAGACCGTCCGTGAAAAACAGAAAACAAACGGCTGATATACATGACAGGTGCATCTGATTTATTCCTGCAGTTCAATGTGGAGCTGTTGTTGTCTTACACGCTGCTACCCGCTATTGTCTTCAAACGATTTTTCTTTTTCTGGATCCAGATGACCAATTGAGGCTTTGATAACCTACAATCCAGATTCTTTCTTCTTCTCCCTTAAAGGAATATTGATTTGTCTTTACACCGACTGGAGATCACATTGTGTTCGAGCACACGCGATTAGAAAAGAAAACATAGCTTATCATTTCATCAGCAATCTATTTTTCACACGTGGAAAACAACCAACTGGATGCACCTTATCTCCAGCATTCAGTGGGAAGAAACTTTCACCATTTAATAGCTACAAATATTTGCCAAAAATCAAACATGCTTTTTTTCCCTTCAATATAACATTCCATTAGATTTAAAAAAAAAAAAATTCTGTGTTCCAGGTCGGTGCTACAGTCAGGGAAATAACACATTCACGTCTACATATTTGACCCCACCTAAGCCTGCCAAAAGAATTTCACAGCTTTAGTTAACCATAAACTACAGCGTCAGAAATCGTCAGTCCTTGATTGGCCTTAATATCTTCTTCAGAACTCTCAACAAACTTCAGATATTTTCTATTCATCATTGCGAAGCCTTTCTTCCACTTTAACATAGGATGAAATCAGCAACATTTTTTAGAAAGAGAAAGCTGCTCAAAAGGTGAGCAGAGTTTTCTTAAATAAAATGCTGTAATCTGTAAAACGCCATCAGGCTTTTCGTCTTCATTAAAACATGTTTCTCCTGCAGAATCAAATCTCACAATTACCTGCTTTTTTTTTTTACACTGTTCTGAAAGTTTGGATAAATCAATGTAAACTGCGTCTTTCTGAGCTTCCCGACAAAAGTATGTCACCCATGATGCAACGCTTTCACTACAAGTGTCTGATTGGAACACGTATTCCCTCCAACATGCAGGCTTAATGGTTCACTCACAAACTTACTGCTCCAAGTAGAAGTCAAATACAGTCTAGTTCCAATAACAGGCAACCCTGTATTTATGTAACCTTCCTGCAGCCTGACGCTAAACATCAGCCTCGTTGGGTTTCACAACATTTAAGTTATTTTTGGGATTGCCGAACCCAACGTTTCACGTTAATAAAGACACCGTGAAGTTAATAAGTATTGGTTGCGTGTTTTTATTTCCTACCTCCGTAGTAGCCGTAGGCCCCAGGCCCTAAAATGTCCGGATCCTCCAGTCTGCCTCCCAGGGTCCTCATCCTCCTCGGGCCCCTGAAGAAGGCGTGCCGCCGGGCCCCCAGAGCACTCAGCTGCTTCATCCGTCGCTCTTTGGATCTTCTGTTCTGGAACCAGACCTGCATCGAACCGGACGGACGAGATGGCAGTCATTAGCTGAGCTCCTCATTTAAACAGAAAAATAGAGGCTTCAGTCACTCGGGCTTCTACTGCGTCATGCCGACAGTAGACGTCCCGTCACTGGAGGATTCACACGCTAATCACAATCCCTACAGGAGGATGCAGTCTGCTGCATCGTGCACAAACACACAAAACGGAGAGCAAATGACAACAAGTGAATATGCATCAACTTCATTTGAATCCTGATCATTTAAGTAATTCCACTCATCGCTTTAATTTCATGCTCACTGTTACAGAGTTTGTGTTGGAAGCATAACTCACAGGGAAGTTTATTTATTTATTATGTTTTGATAGATTTAAGCTTTTAAAAAGGGCTCTTATTCAAAATCAGTATATAAATATTTGACTTCTGGCTTATAATCATCCAAATAATCTGACAGCTCTGGAACCATTTTCATCTGTACTTACAGTATTTACATTGGCATGAATTAAGGTTTAAATTCTCACTGATAAATCAAAGTAAACTCATTGTTTGAAAGTTAAACTAAATCCATTTAAATGCAGCTGAACTAACCAAACATGACAAGTCATCAGAATTACAACAATAAGTTTTTGATCAATTAAGAGTTTGCCTGGAATTCACTCGTTCATACATAAAACAATATATCTCTGGAAAGCATCGCAGAGTACCTCAGAAATGCTGAAATATGCTCCGTTTGAAATTAAGAGTCTGGATATAATAAGACACTATTATACACTGGAAGCAGAAATACTGGAAGCTTTTGAGTCATAAAGACAATTTCCCAAATTGAAGCTGAATAGCAATATACAAACGCACCCCCAACACGCAACCTCAGTTAAGTTAGAATAAACAGCCGCAGCTACAAATCAGAGCATAAAAAGCCTTATCACTAACGTTAGATAAACTGTCTTTGAAGAGGAACAAAGGAGGATTTCACTACACGCCATATGGAAGAATGTCTGCATTATAAGCACATAACACATCTTGTTTCGCCTTTGCATCACTGCTGCATAATGATGTGTGCTCACCCCAGCCGGGCGACACCAGAGGCGAAATCCCACTGTGCTGCAGATTAACAAAAACACACAGACGCCGCGCACAAAAAAACACCCAAAACCACTTAGGCTCTGTTCCCTGTGCTCCGGCGGCAAAGGCGACACCTGCTTATTGAGAACAATCGTCTAACTGTAGGGTACATTTTTATGGAAATGCTGTCGCTCCCCTCGAGAGAGCGTTGCTTAGGGATTACATACACATGCAGGAGAAGCAGCGTGGCTCACAGGGCTCCCCGTGTTGAGAGCAACGGTATTTAACGCGCGCTGAACGAGGAGGAGGAAGATGACGAAACAGAGCCTCCATTTTGGCTCCAAGCAACAGACATACGGGAGGGTGTAAGGAGGGGGGCGAGGGATGGACCGCCTGATTGATTGATTTATTGACTGTTTGATTGAGCTCTGTTGATGCAGCTCTCTCTCTCTCTCACACACACACACACACACACCTGCAGCATATGATCTATATGAGGAAACGGTCCGCTCTAATAAGCAGAGTGAACAGGCTGGAAGTGAGTAAGAGCAGAGAGGTGGGAAAGGGGAGGGTGGTATGTAAATCTGTGAAATCAGCGATAATTACAGTGAGTGCACAAAAAGCCACATCACAGTTGGCAGAGATGCTGCTAATCATCCTGACACAGTCTGCACCCAGACACTGCCTTTGTGTGTGTGTGTGTGTGTGTGTTCATGGGTGAAAAGAGAGAGAAAGGAGGTCCAACATGCTCACGTTTTAGTGCTAAACATACGTGGAGTTCCCGTTGCCTTTGGCTAAAAACAAACACTGTCCGTGTCCTCATTTTGACGCTGTGCACCACCTTTGATTCCTGAAATATATACAGTTGTCTGCATAATATAAATGTTATCCTTTTGTATTTATAATACTCAGGCATTGCTTACATTGGATTACTAGATCTTAATTTCGGAGCATAAATGAATGCCTGCAGGTGTAGCAGCGTGGAAATTGGATGCAAGTGAGAATTATAGGAATAAAAATGGGGGGGAAAAAAGCAGCATTCAATTTCAAAACAATATTTTTTTAAAGTAATGCATTAAATTAAAGCATCAAAAATGCAATAAAATGAAAATGGTGTTTTAAATATTAAAAAAACTGCTGAAATATGGGTTTCCATTGTTATGTGGGAAAATAAAACACTGTTTTACCATAAAAATATATAACTAAAAACTGATATTCATCTTTGTCACGTGTACAATATTTGTTTGTATCATATTGAGAAAATCCCATCATAAACGTCAGTGATTTAGAGGCCGTCTCTGATGCCCTCGGCCCCGCACACAAAGCCCGCTCCGGCACCACAAACGGCTGGTCTTACCTGGATGACCCGCATGTTTAGTCCCGTTTCCTGGGCCAGCTGTTCCCGGATATGCCGGGTGGGTTTCGGCGTGGCGACAAACGCGGCCTTTAACGTTTCCAGCTGCTTGGCCTTGATGGTGGTCCGGGGCCCGCGCCTTTTGGTCCCCGAGTTCTGCTCCTCATTTTCAATATTGTTCGTTTCCTTATCTGAGGACGTTGAATTGTCCGTCTCTTTTATGTCGTCCTGTATCGGGTCCTGCAGATCCGGCGATAAACTCCTATCTGTACACGACGACACTGGGGGGAGGGGGGCACAAACAAGAGGAAGGTCACGACCCGAAATGTCAGGGAGGAGGAAGAGGAAGAGGAGGGTGTGCTTTAATTGAACCCGGAGATGCGCAGCGGCAAAACTGAAAAATATGCGTAAAAAATATCGTAATATTCCCGCGCAAAAAAAAAAAAAAAAAAATTAACTCATTTATTTTTCCTCTTTTAAAAATTGAAATTAATTCATAAAATAAAATAAAAAAAATAGTTAAATATGCTATTTGCTGTTTTTTTTAAAAATCGCTAATTAATAAAACGTCTCATTAGAAAGGCAGAGAATAAATGACAGGCTTGTCATTGAACGCATCTGTTCAGCTTCCGTCTGTGAGGAGGAGGCAGCGTGTCCGTGTCCTCGCGAGCTCTTCACGAGGATGAATAGAGGAGCAGCACGCGCGCTCGTCCCCAGCGGATCCTCGCGTACAATAATAGAAAGCCATTGTCTCGTGGAGGTAAATATTGAACCCGTTCGTCGGACACGGTTGTTGTGAGACGCTCTCCGCGGACCGCTGGAACTGTTCCGACAAAACCAGAATCTGACGGGACATTTGAAGCCCGCACCCTCCTCTTCCTCTTCCTCTTCAGCTGTGCGTTCATTATATTTACACACACACACACACACACACACACACACATATATATATATATATGACGGCTTACCTGAGTTCAAGTTGACTTCCTTAATGGCCCCGGAGCTCGAGTAATCTTCTTTGCACACGAACTTGTTTTCGTCTATGACGTAGAGCTCCTCTCCCGTGGACAGCTGCTTGTTGCACACCATGCAGGTGAAGCAGTTCAGGTGAAACACCTTGCTGCGCGCTTTGCGCACCAGGTCGTTTGGCGAGATTCCCTGCAGACAGCCCGCGCATTTAGTGCCAAACCGCCTGCGCGAGAACGAAAACATTCACGTCAGGTTTATAATTAAAAACATCCAAGCGAGGCCCGACACACAAAGACATGCAGCGCACAACATTATTATTATTATTATTATTATTATTATTATTATCCTATTTGTTATTTATTTATCGGCATTTAATGTCTTTAAATGCGCATATTAGTCATAATAAAACGTGCTTTCATAATAGAATAAATAAGAGGACTACTTAAGTATTAATGGTTCAATATTAACAGAAGTGATTATTATGACGCTACAAATATTCTTACATGTAAGATAATAATATACCAACACAATAATAATGAAATGCTTCTTATTTGTCATCGCAGTAAAAGCCTATTTAATCACATATAAGCAGAATGTATTGCGTTATTATTAAACATTCACCATAAAGAAAACAATAAACAAAAGCATCTCCATTTGTCTGTAACTGACTGGGAGAAATAAAAGTTCACGTTCAAACGGAAATTAAATAATAATAATTAAAAAAAAAACCTGACGTTGCTTATTCATTTAAAAAAAAAAAAAAAAAAAAAAAAAGGATCCACAAAAAACGCGCTGATTATTTTTGATTGAGGTGCTCTGACAATAACCCCACGCGAAACGTATTAGTGACAATCAACACTTTGTAGCCGCGGATATATTATAGGATTAACCAGAGTGGGAGCATTTTAGCGTGAAAATCTTCTCTTAATCCATATTCACCCGCTTAAATACCGGGTGGGAAGAAGACTCATCAATTTGATACACAAATACCCCCCCACCCCCCCCAATAAAAAAAAATCATCATCATCAGAAGAAGAAGAAGAAGAAGAAGAAGAAGAAGAGGTGACTGTTGTCGTTTCATGGAAGGAGAGAGGTGGAAGAAAACACACCTGAGTGGTATTTTGGGGAGCGTGCTGATGACTAATAAGGAGTTTGATGCTGACCTGCTCTACCTGGTTCCGGTCGGCCTATAGGGAGGAGGAGGAGGGGGGAGGAGGGGAGTCATAAGCCTCCGGGTGAAAGCAAGCACTCCTTTTGTGGAGCATTGTTTTAACACTAATGCAGGCTTGTCTCTCCATTTGCAAAAGGTATCGCTCTACTGTCCCTCCATTCACATGCACGGACCCCCCCCCCCCCCCCCCCCCAGAGAAAAGGGCACAACTCTACTTACACAACAAATGGACATATTAGGGTGATTACTGGTTCGCCTGGCTAATGGCTGGCCATTTAAATCCACCGCTTGATGGGACCTGCGGTCGCCAATACGACGGCCAAGGCCGCGCGAGGCCAGTAATGGCCGTCCGGACAAAAAGCCTAATGCGTCTTACATGTCATTAGACAATTTGGGAGAAAATAACTGTCACGTATAAATGAAAATGACGTAGGAGAGTGCGACGGGACAAACAAGGGCTTCACTTATCACTCAATTACCTGAGACACTTTTTGGGGGATTGTGAACCTGTTAATAGCCTAATGTGTTTGGAAAAAGTATCTCAGGATGAGGACAATATAGATACAACAAAATCAATTAAATACATGACATAATACAGGTGCGTGGCTGCAGAGTGAAATTATATTTGTGTTGTTTTATTATAGAGGCCCTTTAGTTAAAAAAAAATAAAGAAAATAAAAAATAAAGGCCACATCGTGTGCCTTTAATTTTAGAATTGAAATCCTACATTTTATAATAAATTAGATATCACTTTTTTCATTTATTCATGGAAACTGATTTATCCACGTGCCAGATAATACATGTGAGTTGAGATTGTCCCCCGAGCTCAATGTAAATCGACTTTGTGGGCCACGTTGTTATTATTATTATTATTATCATCGCAGGTATTTTATTTCTATGTATGTCTTTCTCTCTGTTTTTAAATCACTGCTGCATCCATGTGAATGTTGGCCTGATCTTAAAGCGCGTACTGTCGTGAAGACTGGAACCAGAGCACCGTCTGAAAGACTCTCCGTTACCTGAAAAAGTCCATTTTGCAATAGAGCTTCCCGTCCCTGGAGAAGCACTTCTCGGTGAGGTTGCAGTTGCACTCGCAGCACCGGACGCACTTGGCGTGCCACGCTCGGTCCAGCACGTTGAGGAGGAACCGGTCCAGGATGGGCCGTTCGCACCCGGCACAGTGGACCATCATGTCTCCGGCCTGCAGGACGCAGAGTGCCGACCTTCCCACACGGACTGCGCTGCTCGGACTGGGGCAACCCGGGTCTACGCGGAACAACGTCTTGGCTCCGGGAGGTGTGCTGTCAGGCGAAAAGTGGAGGAGCCTCCCCTGTTGATGGGCGGCGGAGCGACGGTCCCCGGGAACGGTTGTAGTCCTGCTCCCGTTCGGGTGCTTGTCACAATCCACAATCCAGAGAGGAGGAGAGCTTTCAGCCGCGCCGGGTGACGAACAAACCGCGCATGTTTCTCTCGCTAAAACACCATCATTCAAAGCCTGTTTATGTCTAATATGTTATCCCTCGCGCGTGCTTTGTTTTGGGTCCAGTCATTTTCTTCGGGCTCACCTCGCGCCGCCACTTTCGCATCCCTGTGCCTGGGTTATCACGAGGTTTTGCCAGCGGGACGCGCGTCCTGCGCTCACATTGGATGACGCCCTTGTTAATTCCCGTGCCGGCGGAGCCAATCAGATCGCAGTTGTTATGGTTACACGTCCATAGCTGTAGCCTCCGAGCGAACCTGAATCACAGCCAGGGCCGCGGATGCAGGGGAGTGGGGGGGGGGGTGCGTGGGGGGTTCTAGTGGCGCGTTCAGAGGCCAGCTTGCATGCGGAAGGTTTCCATGGAGGGTCACGGAGACTCTACGAGGTGTGTGTGGGGGGGACGAGCATCACACAGTGTCGCCCAAGAACCGTTTCTGACCGGACCTTAGCCCACAAAACACGATGGTTAGGAAATACCTGTAGGACAGGCGAGGGAGGACGCGCTGGCATGAATGTGAATGGAGGTGCAGGGAGTGGGAGTAGTCGAACAAGGGCTAATGCTACACAGCCTTATAATGGCCTTGTGACAAAACGCTCCTGCATTACACTGTGGCGGGCCGAGGAGGGGAGGGGAGGGGGGGCCGCGGGGCCTTTTCTCATGCAGAAAGCTATTTACAGGGAAATGCGATGGATTAGCTGGAGCTCATCAATAGGGAGAGCCTGGTCACCCGGCAGCTTTAACGGAGAGGCCAGCAATCGAAAGGAATTTCAATATTTACCAACAGCCCCGTTTTGTTAGCTTGCAGTTAAGCAAACATGCAATACGCTAATTCATGTTAGTGGATGGCCGAGGAGCGTTTGTCTTAATGAGGATTCATTTCAATGACATTAGGTGTGAATTTTGACTCATTTCTCGTGATTATAGATCATCCAAGACAACATTTAGAGAGGAGCAGATCAACTACAGAGGAGAATATTAACACGAAAACAAAATCAATTAATATATCAACCTATCTATCTAGAAAAAGGAAAATGAAATCCCTATTTTGCATTACATTAATCTGCTTTATGTAAATTATTTTTAAAGGAGCAATTTGCTTCCTCACAGAGTGCCACAGAAGCCAGGTATCAACCACCAACTTAACACAATAATAATAAAACAGCACCTGAGCTTCATGCAATTCTCTTTTCCGTCAAATTAATTCCCTGGTTATTTTCCTGGTTGTAATGTCTCCTTTATTTGGCATCCATAAATGTTCTGACTTTTTGTATTATTAGTGTCTTCCAATGAAGATGCCCAGTGTGGATTTATCCTCCAGGTAGCAGTGGTTTAACCTGGGTGCTTCAGGCCTTTGCAGAGACGAGGCTGAATGAGTTTCCCCAATTATCCGAGCTCCTAAAGCAGCACCCATTAGCCTGTAAAACAAGGCAGACAAAAAAAAAAAAAAAAAAGATAAAGCAGGGGGATTCGGGAGGAAACGCTGGGAAAAAGAGCACGTGAAGCAATCATCTCTTGTTTGAATGAAGCCACATCACATTGTGCAAAAGAACAAAAAAAAGAGCTGTTTGCGTTGCTCGACTGTGTACACCGTACGTCCCCAAACCCTCACCTGTGGAGGAAGAGTGAGGGAGCTGTCCGTGGTGCTGAAAGCCAAGAAGCACCAAAGACAGCGACATGTGATAAAGTTATGTTGTATTTCAATGGGAAATCCTACATAATATGATCACATGTTGCCTGTGAGCTGCTCTGTAGTTGATTCTAACATGCTGGTCGATTGAACACTGACTATATGACCGTGCCTCTGACACAACGCCCCCCTATAGCAGCAAAATCAATTCTTAAAAAACAAAACAAAACATTTCCTTCCTCCTTTTCCTTCAAGGACGTTCTTTCTTCAACAAGGAGGTTTACTAGGTTTTATGGGTTTTAGTTGAGTCTGCACAGATTTGTAAATAACAATCTTAAATACTCCAGGAGTTTTTCCCGTGGCATGGCACATCACGGTATGAGCTGATTTTATGTTATAATATATGAAGGCGCCGATTATGATTGTATGTTAAAATAGCGTAAATGACACGGGATTCTTCACAGTGTTCTTCGGATAACATTTAGGACGTATTCATTCAATTCCCGTGAATTAAAGTGGAGCTGAAACTGCGTTCCAAGAGGGCTGGTTTCCGGACTGTGACGGATGGATGGATGTCATGACATTATTGGTTGAATTTGGTTGGTACGAGCTGATGTGACAACCTATCATATTTTGTTTTGCAAGAAGAAAATATTAGATTTTTATATAAAATACAACAAAACAAAGATCTTTGTTAAATAGGTGCACAATATGACCTGGGTTGACATTTTCCATTTCAGCTCGACTTTAATGGCAAACTTATATCTTACACTTTTTTTTTGCAACCTAAGAGCCATTCCATTTGAATCTACAGTTAAAACATTCTCAATAATAATAATAAAAGCCTTTATATTTTATAACATCTCAAAGTAAAGCCCCTGGACCTCGTTTTAAAATTTAACACATTCAGAGCTTGGTGGTAAAATCCTGTCTCTTTTGCCTCCTCAAAAAACATTTCAGAGAAGCCTTCACATAGGTGGGAAGCGCTGAAGGGCAGATGGCTGTTATTCAGCACATTAAATAAATGTGTGTAAAAGTTATAGAAGAGGAGTCATAAATTGTACAAAAATCATTTCTATTGACCATTTAATAAATAGCTTAAAACAACTTATATTTATTTATCAGTTCTGGAGGATATAATCTTTGTTGGTATACTCCAAGAGCATACAGAGCAACACACAACAAGATATTTTTCAAGGACCAACATCTGAGCATCAGTCTCCTTTCTTTGCCAAGAGGCCTTCATGAAATGCCTCTGCAGCTGCATCTCTCTCTCTCTCTCTCTCTCTCTCTCTCTCTCTCTCTCTCTCTCTCTCTCTCTCTCTCCTCTCTCCCTCTCTCTCGCTCTCTGCAATTTAAACACCTCGAGCAATGTCCACAAACCCTGAACCCTCGGTGTCCCTTCAGTACAGCTCCTACAGAATCTGTGCACTCAGCAGAGACAACAGAAATAAAAGGTTAATATTTGCAGTAATTGAATTTCAGAAAATATGTTTCAAAAACAGCCAAAAAGAACCTTCTTCCCGGTGCAGTAGCTTTCTTATTTGTGGTTGCTTCTGTGCACTGAATGCTGAAATGAAAGAAAAAAAGAAGTATATATAACACACACACACACACACACACACACACAATAAGGGTATAAATAAAAGGTGCATATTATGTGAGACATGGAGAAGAGAAATCTCCCCCAGCTCCCTCCTTCACAGCTCCACTCCCCTCCACTCGGCACCTTGACAGCCCGGACACCTGAGCAGACCAGTTCCTAAACCTCTCCTCCTCCCTTTTTCCTGCAGCCGCCATCCCGTGTGTGTGCGGTGTCACCCCAACCCCAAAGACGTGCACGCACACGTACGCTCACACACATGTATGCTCAAGACCACCTCCAGGGCCCTTCTTTGGCAGGGCCAGTCCCAAAGGAGAGGTTAGTATGATGGATGTCTGACTGGTAGCCCTCCCTTAGGGCCTCCCTCTCCGTCACCTCTCTGCGCTCTGAATTAAAAGGCCGTTTGTCTCCTCTGAGTCCTCAGCTGTAGAGCGCCGGCCTGCAATTTCACAGCACTCAGAGAGAGAGGGAGACCATTACAGAGGAGGTTGTCAGGGGAGCCATCAGAGCCCGGACACGCCTGAGGGACTCTCTCTTTCCCCTCCATCTTCCCCTGCTCCCGTCTCCCTCTTGCTCAGCCCACCAACACCTCTGTCCCACTGGAGGCAGCCAACCCTGCGCTCACAAATATATAAATATTCAAGGCCTCCGTTACATTCGAGCATGTATGCAGCTATATGCATATAAGCGTGCGCACACATCACACACATGTCAGTTTAAATCCATCTCCCTCTGTTGGCGCTTAAATAAATTAACACGTCTAATTATATAAAGGCAGCTATATTATAGAGCTTTGTGAAGAAGAGATAACACATTCTGAAAACTTAAATTTGTAAGGAACAAAACGTACTCAATTAGATTCACTGCTAAAACCTTATGGTGGCTAATGTTAGCAAACTTTAGGTACAACTGTATAATCAATTTGTCCTATTGTTACAATCAGGTGGCAACCTCTCATTCTGAAAAGTGGAGTCAACGCTGAACTGCCCGAAACATGCATTCTTTCTACTGGCCATCAGGGGGCGACTCTTCTGGTTGCAGAAAGAAGTCTGTTTGTATAGAAGTCTATGAGAACATGACCATACTTCTCTCTTGATGTATTATCTCAGTAGACATTGTTAACATGAGTTCTCTAGTTTCAAGTCTTCTTCACTACAGTTTTATTTTCATTTAGTAAATTAAGGTCCCATGTAGAGTCAAGCAGACCATAAAGCAGGGTAGGCTTTCGTATCAACCAAAAGAGAAGCTCAAATTAAAAGCCTACTTTCTCATCCCCACACCTGGCCAAGTTTCCATTAAAGGGGCTGTGCCATCGAGTCTCCGCAACAATCTGACAGAAACTTAGTTTGAAGCATACTGACCGCAAATCTTTAAAAACAGGTCACATATGTATTTGTTTTTAAAAGGTTAGTAATTTCCTAAAACAGCTTGGTCAATGTAGTTTTTACCAAATGTTACTCAAACTGCTCTAGTAAGCATGTGGTGTTGGTGTATGTGGGTTTGGGTTAAAATAAACTGTGTGTTCAAGGTTACTAAGGGTTTATGGTAAAACACCTGCGTTTTAATGGAGGAAAAAGAAAAATCAGACTTTGATACACACAAAGGCTTTGATGCACATTCATTGTTTTTTTCCCCCCTGGATTTCCTGACATTAAGAAAAATATTCAACACAGCCACGTGTCCTTTAAAACAACTAGGCTAAATGGTATAAATAGTTCAAAAAGGCGTGTAGAATGAATACACCTGCATATAAAGAAGTCTTCTCTCTTCATGTGCTACTTTACATGATTTGCCACAGTATTACTTCTGTAACCATGAACATATTAGTATTTTTTCTTCTTTCTTTTCACTTTCAGCTTTTCTATTTGTAAATTAGTCTTGAATTAAAAACCAGACAGAGCAATTAATGAATGTGTTCTGAATAGAAGAACAGGCAGAATGGGAGGCTACAAGAGAAAAAACATGGCAGGAATCTCAAATATAACCCTCTTAAATACCCAGAATAAAGGACTAATCCAAACAACCAGATTCACCTTTAACCCAACGAGCGCTAAACCGTACATTATTCTTCGCACAAATAAACGCGCGCGGACAAGTATGCACACGCACACACTCTCGATGCTGTATCTTACATAGCGGCTGTGAATAGATGATTGGAGCGCTGTTCCAGGTGAGCAGGAGTCAGCGTGCATGACTGTTCATCAGGTTAGATTTCCTTCCTGCTGTCAACCGCTGGGTAAAGTGGTTTGACTTTATGTGTTGCCGTAAAAGGACAGGTGGACGGGAACTGGTTAGTTGTGGAGAGTAAAAGCATGACTGCA
Organism: Chelidonichthys spinosus; assembly: GCA_029853015.1. Taxonomy (NCBI): domain Eukaryota; kingdom Metazoa; phylum Chordata; class Actinopteri; order Perciformes; family Triglidae; genus Chelidonichthys; species Chelidonichthys spinosus. Next base: position 20,938,341 of record CM056840.1, read on the forward strand.
TGGCTTACACTGTTTGTAGTTCAGCCCCTGTCATTGAGATATAATGAGGGAGATCACCTTTCACTGTGGGCCATCCTAATGAGGTAATGAATGGGGGGTGTGCGTTGCACCTTTGCCCTCACCTACTCTATTAATCAGAGTAGGGTCACACACGGCCGCCAGGACCCAGCCTCCCCCATCTGGCATCACTAATGGACCAAGCGATGGATTGAAGGTGCTTTCAGTTAAAGAGCTCTGGTTAGTAACCAGGAGAGGAGAGAGGGCTGGCATCACTTCCTGGGAAGAAAGACGAGAGGAAATACAGGGGTGGAGGCAGCTGACTGGGAGAACGGCTTACACCTCCGAGGTAGGAGCAGTGAGAAGTGTGTGTGTGTGGCGTCGACCTCTGACCTCATCTCAGCCACCTTGAGGAAGGATCAGGAGGGTCAGTCCACTATCTGGACCACCCATGGCAGCATCAGCAGCTGACTAACTGTATGAACCTTGCTGACTTGGATACATTTGTCATGAAAAAACCCACAAATGATAAAAAAAGTCAGCACGTCAGAGTTCTAGTACTCCACTTTTTCAAGGTCTTACCAAATCTTACCTGAAATCAATCTAACAGCTATATATTATGAACTAATATATACTATTTCATCTCAGAGTTTATTTTACATGTTTTACATCTATCAGAAAACAAACAAAATTCAGATATTTTTCCCTTTAACTATAACATGTTGTGGCTTTAAAATACAAAATATTTAATTGAGAAATAATTTGGTTACTTTTCCATTACTGTGTAGATTTAAATTATTTTTGCCATGTGTTTATGCACTGCTTTAAGGCCCGCTGGGCTCGAAGCCAGCTGGATTATGGGGACAAAATGGTGATTACATAACTCCTGCTACAAGATGTAAACAAACATTACAGAAATTACTTTATGATCCTGATCAAATGATCAGATGCATATGTGTTGTCGCAGACGCTGGTCAGCTGTGTGCGGGGGAAGAGGGGGAAGTTAACTGGACTCTGCAGCGCGACAGAGTGGGGAAGGCTGGGCAGAATAAAAGGGATGGAAGGGAGGGAGAGCAGGGGGGGAGGTGGGTAATCTCAGCTATGTATGTGCTCTCAGCATCCCGTCCTCCCCTGGCTAACCGCACCGGCGGCCACTTGAATTAGCAGCAGAGGATTATGGGCAGAGAGCCTCATTAATCTGGGCAACAAACAGTGGCCAGTGTGAATATTTGCACCCAGAAATTGAAAAGATTAAGTCCTATTTGACAATGACTGGCAGGCTCTGCGCTGCAAGGGGCTACTGTTAAATATTCATATCTGGACGTCTGTCTGTCTGTCCCTCTGTCTGTCTGGTGTGTGTGTGTGTGTGTGTGTGTGTGGATGCCTTATGGAAGTAATAAAACAATAATTCCAGTTCTGGGATTTTGGTAGCCCATTATAGAAGAAGTATCTCTGATTGTGGATGTGGCTGCACACATTAATGACCAGAACAGGAGTGTGCGGTGACATCCCATTGCTCCGCCTGCCTCGTCAGCCTGGCAGGAGATTCCCCCCTGAAAACGCTCCGCAAATACACCTGCTTTTCATTTCCTACAAGGCGGAGGAGGCTCGCCAGACCTGACAAAGCTATTTACCCACCTCCAGCCCATCCTGTGCAGACGCTATCGCTAATGTTTTCCCTTCTGCAGGAGATCAATATGTTTGGAAGCAGACAAACAACCCTGCTCTGCCAGGCAGGCTCTTCCCGTTTAGCAGGCCACCACTGGGGGCCCCGACAGCAGATGTACACAACCGAATCAACAAGCGGCGCTCCTCCAGAGTCAACACTGGACACAATCAAGCACGTGGCATATACAGTGCTAAGAATTGACACCGCGGCCCATATGTGCCACACCAAGGATCAACACTCTCGCCTCGCTCGTGTGCCAAGTTACGGCTGCTTCCAGAGCACAAACCACAGAAGGAATATTGATTTAGGCAGAATTATTGCTGAAATTTAAAAAGCTGCTGGAGTAAACATAGCGTTTGTCGAGGTGGAGCAGCTGGAGAGCTGCACAGCGTGGCGTCCTGCAGATGCTTGAGACGAGCGAAGAGGAGTGATTCAGAACGAGTCCGGGGCAGCAGACGACTTTCCGCCAGATAAAACAGTCATATAAGCTTAAGTAAACAACAGCAACCAAACCAGACAATACAAACACAGAGCCAGACTAAACCAACATCCAGGTCCCCTGATCTTCTCCTCTGGATAAGCCTTCATGCGCTCTATGGCCTCCTCTTGGTTCCTCTCATCTCACTTCCTCTCCTCTTTCCTTCCCCATCTTCTTTTCGTTTTACTCTCATCATCTCTTTACTCACCTCTCTCCTTGATTCTTTGCCTCTCTCCTCCTTTCGTCACCTCAACTCCTATCCTTGTTTCCTTTCCTTCCTCTCTTTTGTACCCTCTCCTCGTTTCTTTGCCTTTCTTCTCATTTTCTCTCCTTTTGTTTCCTTTCTTCTCCACTCTGTGTTTAATCTCCTCTTTCCTCTCCTTTCGTTTCTACTCCTCTTCATTCCTCTACTTTCTCTTTTCCTCACCTTCCCAATTCTTTCTATTATTTCCACTCACTGTTTCCTCTCCTCTTGCTTTCTTTCCTCTCATTTCCTTGCCTTGTTTCCTCTCCTCTCACATTACATCTCCTATTGTTTCCTCTTATCCAATTCCCTCTCCAATCGTCTCGTTTCCTTCCCTCTTGTCCTGTTTCTCCCGGCTCTTCTCGTTTTCCTCCTCTCAATTCCTCTCCTCTTATGTCATCACCTCTAACTTACACTCCTCTATTCACCTTTCCTCTCCTCTCTTTGCAGTTTATCTCCTCTCACTTTTCTTCTCCATTCCTTCCCTTTTGCTTTCTCTCATTTCATCACCTATCCACTCATCCTCTTTACTATTTTCCTTCCCTTATTTTATGTCCGCTCACCTCGTTTCCTCTGCTCTCCTCTCATTTCCTTTCCTGGTTTCCTCTCCTCTTACAGTACATCCCCTACTCTTGTTTCCTTTCGTCCAATCTCTCCTCCCCCTCTTTTCTCTTGCTACTTAACGCAATTTCCACACCAGAAAGACATCATCATCAGAATCTACAGGAGAATCCTGCTTCTGTCATGTGTGGCACTTAACATGCAGGTGAATCTGAAGTAAGAGGGTACATGAGGAGGACCGCGTCGGACAGGAAGTAACTCATTTGTGTGTGCGTGAGTGTAGCTCCACCGTGACGTAGAGAAAGGGACATGAACGGGAGAGCCAATGTGTGTGCATTTGACTGATCCTTTTGACGTGAAGCAGCTGTGTGCAAATGGGTGTGCGCGCATGCTTACGGTGGTCACGGGCTTTTACATGTGTGTGTGTGTGTGTGTGTGTGTGAGCGGCAGAGTGAGTGTGTTAAATTGTTCTGCGTTGTGGAGATAACACTGGATCCCTATCAGCTGCATCAGGGGGCTTAAGACCCCGATGGGCGTGAGGGGAGAATGAATTTTCCTCACTACTCTGCATATTACAGGATTACACTGCACCTTTAGATATGCTTGGGCTGAGCCTATCTCTGCCTCGTGGCTATACGCATGTAGATTATTGAAATAGACTGTCACACAGAGAATGAATTGAAGCAACAGCACGGGGACCGCGCCGGCTCCTGAAATGGAATACGCTGAAGTGAGATAACCGTGATAGGATTTGGGTTTCTGACATTGTTCGGACAGAATAGTTCCTTATAATCCCGGCATGCAGTCACGATGGTGGGTCCACGCTTTCTTTATTTGTGAAAAGGGAAACATTTGCCCTATAAAAATGTTTATGCAAACATTAACCTGAACCGCGACCAGGGCAGCTGCACAAAAATTCAGGGGCTCTTCACTTTCGGGGACCCCTTTCAGACCCCTGCATCGAGCTCACGCCAGGTGCAACAGAGTCTTTCATCCGTTTACAAAGTCGCCCACTCGTGCCACATGCAGAGGATGTGTAGGTAGAACAGACTGGCCTCTGGGCTTGATGGCGGACAAACGGGGAGGGGGGTTAGCAAGGAGGAACCAAGCTTTTTCCTCTTTCTTTCCCTTCAACGCCTCCTCCGCTCAGCCCCCCCACTCCTCGCAGCCTCTGGCTAATTACTCCTTTTTTCAAATGCAAAGCAGCGGCAGAAAGTGAGATGATTTCTCGGCGGCCGCTTTAGGGGAGAAGCGAGGAGAGAGGAGAGAAAGAAAGCCACGGCAAGAAAAGAGGAGCGAGAAGAGACGAGAGAGGCTGAATGGAAGAAAGAGGTGACTTTCTTTCCTCGGCTGGCAGGGACCTTTGAAGTTGGGCAAGATGGAGAGGGGAGGGGGGGTCTCTCTGCTGGGGGACGGAGGTAAGAAAAAAGCGAGGGAAGATCGTGTTAACGAGATGGCCTCTAAAGATGAATTAAATGGTGGGAGAAAAGAAACACGATCAGGCCTGGCCCTACTTATAGACTCCTCACAGACTCACTCTTTTCAGCGCCGCGGAGGTGTTCCAAAGCCTGAATTCCTTAGCTCAGCTCTTTAAAAGGCTTGGAGTGTGGGGTGTGTGAGTGAGGGGCTGCGTTGGGGGCAATAGGGTGTGTGCATGAGTGCAAATGTGTGCGCTGGAGGGTCACCCGTCCTTTAGTCACACATCCCAGCCCCTCAATGGGGGGGTCAGGGACTTACACACCGATGGAGGGTCAGAAGTGGCAGGGATTACACGTCTGCTGTAAGCCCCCTAGATCCTAGTGTTTTCACTCCCTCTCGCTGTTTGTTGTTTTGTCGCGGAGCAGACGAAGGAAAGAAAAGGAGACGGTCGGGGGAATTAGTGTAAAGCTCGGGAGATGAATGGGCATCTTATTCGCACCTCTTGTTGGCTGTTTTTCAGGCCCCCCAAAACAGCCCTCCCATTCCTTGTCGCAGTGAAAGCACGTTAGGGTTGCCTTTATGCGGACAAAAAGAGACTCCCCTCCTGGCTTTCAGGCTCCTGGTGGAGTAACAAGAGGATTTGGCCCGCCGTGCAGCGCCAGAGCCGCTCCAGCTTTGATTGGACATCGCAGGAGAGAGCTCTGCCTCTCTTTCCTGATTAATCAAGTGATTCCAGTGCTCTCAATAACACCTTCTTTTTTTAACACTCTTTCTGTGTCTCAATAATCCTATTCCCCCGCCCCTCCCAAAAACACCCCACCCGACAACCCATGTCTGTCTTTTTCCCCCATGACAGAAGAACACTTTTTCATCTGATTTTTTTTCATGTGACTTTGTGCTAATCTGATGTGTGGGAGTTTTTAGTTCTCTGTGCTTATCATCACTGACACATGAAAACTAATTTAAATTATTATTATATATTTTAATTTGCAAGAGTTGACCAAGGAGTTGACCCGATGTGTCATTCAAAACACAAGTACTGGCTTTTTTTCCCGGTAAACAGTGATTTAGATTATGAGATTGTCATTTGAGTGTGTTAAATACAAAATCTCTTCAGCTCATGCATTATTCTGCTCTTGTATATGATTTATACACATTGAAATGCAGTCACACTCCAAAAGATTATTCTTTTGCGGCATCAGACTATCGAGCACATCAAGTTTGATTCAATTATATTTATTTGAGTTCAATTCAATTCAATCCGAAGGTTAACATGCAGCGTCAGCTATCAACCGCTGGTGTGAATAGTGTAAAGGATTAAATGGGAGGGAGGCCTGAGCACAGATTATTATTTTTTATCATTATTAAGTGGCTGAGTGGTCATTGTGCTTGATCCACTTGAGCTTCAGCCCTGGTAGTGGGGAGAACATGTATGAATGTATAAAAAGTATATGTTAAAGGTCCCGTTTTCTGCTCAACAAAGTGTGATCATGATTCTGTTTCTCCTATTTTTGAAGCAGGGGCGGTGCATTCAAGTAGTATTTACATTGAAAATGGAGAAGTTGTTACTGTTTTGAACATTTTAAACGCATCCATGTTTATTAATATAAACAAACCAAAGAGATATACCTGGACCCAAGCAGTCATTACCACTCTAAAGCTGCTGGAGGTTGAGTGCCTTGCTTAAGGGAAATAAACGTGTATTTAAGGGTCAGTTCACTCGACTTCAATCTGAAATAGACCCAGAAAATACTGCTGACACCATGATCTGTATTGCTGAGTAATGGGGACACCGACACATCTCTAGACACACATCTTTGACCCATGCTGCCTTGTCCAAGATAATATCGGATTTAATAGATGTATACACACGGCCCAGAGTTCAAAATGAGTCATGAAACATATTGTAATATTTTACAGGGAGAAAGGGATTCTGGAATAAATGCCGACATTGGATGATTCCACAGTTCGTGACACACGGCATGTCTACTTCCAATGTTCAGGTTAGAGTGTGCCTTTATGTAGTGAGGCTGCTTCTAAATGTTTGGAAGTCTGGGGATGAGCGAGAATAACCTTTTATTAACCGTTTCATCTTTCATGAAATCCAGTCAACACTGAATTATTTACTTATGTACTTAACTAATGCCATTAATATAGCACGCGTACTTATTCTAACCCAAACCACACTATCTTCCTAAATATTTTAAATTTAACATTTTAAATGTAATTCTGTGTTTGGGATTACGTACTTAAGTACCGTATAAAGTGACACAATGTGATTCTGTTTTCTTACCTGATCTCGAGAAGGTCCATGTCTCAAATTTCACTTCATTATCAAAATGTTCTGCTTGTTGCACATTTCTAAATCAATGTGAGGCCAGGTAGCATTCCAACATAGCAAAGCTGTGCACAATGCAAAGAAAGAAGGCCTATAGATAGGGCTGGCTCAGGCTCTTCTTGGACCAGCCCTTAGTCTAGCTCTATTTCTATCATTCATGTCGCATTAATGCTTGTTACTAACTTCTCGTTACTCACCTCTCAGGAGCATCAGGATTGTGTTTGCTGCCATATTTGAGTATTCATTCTGCCATTGATGTTACTACCGTGCTCTTAATGACTATGTTTTGATTATTTTATCGTTTGACCCCACGCCCAGTTTTTTTAGATATTTCCTTATATGAGAGGCTCCTTGGACAAGGGATGTCATACATCCTTCAGATTGTAAGGCCCTCTGAGGCAAACTTGTGATTTAGGGCTATATAAATACATTGAACAGGGGGTTAATAGGGACCCAGCAGCATGTTTTTACCCTGGGGCATGTTAAACCAGCCCTTTCATTTGGTCTGAAACAGGCTCTCTGTGTTGAATTAAGGATATAAAATCAGTTCTTTCTACATGAAACAAAAGCAGATAGTGCTGTCATCCTGTTTAGATCAACTAAATATTTCTATTCCTCACTATACAAATAGAATCAGATTCCTATACCTTATTGTTCAAAAACAAACCAGATGACATTGTTCGTCCCATTTGAAAGACAAATACTTAATGATGGTGATCTGAAAATTCAACAAACATGTAAGCGTTGCTCACACGCAGCTATTCGGCTGCCTTGTCAACCCAGACAAAAGTTTGTGCGTCTGACCCGAGCGTCCCTCATAGTGTCTAAACTCGACACCTGTTCTGCTAGATATCACTTTCTTCTCGACGCATCATCCAAACATCCTTACCTTATCAGCGCAGCAGCTTCGTACGTCGCGGAGGGGGGGTTCAGTGAGTGGATGGGTGTCTCATATAGATGCTACAAAGACAAGAGCAAAACAGAGAGAAAGAGGGGGGGAGAGGTGGTGATAAACAGAGTTGGGTGGGGGGTGCCGTGCGACGATAAATCAAGTTCCAGACTAATCTATTTAGCATGCTCGCACCATTATCCTGTCAGTGAAACAGCTAATTAATTAACTGATTCCACAATGAAGAGGTTTTGAATGAGCCCATTTAGATAATTACTACAAGGAGCCGATCGGGCCAGTCATTTACAACTGTCACACAGGTTCCAGCATTGGCAGCTGCCCCTCACTCTGGCCCCGGCCTTCGACGGCACAAATAGTCTCCGTGCAACGCGACGGCGGTCTGAGCAGACAACACGAGCCAAGTCTTTTGTTTGATTATTGGATGTAAATAAAAGCATGACATTATCCTCTTATTCTCACGTTGGAGATGAGTATAATGGCAGAGTTCTCTTCCATTAGACAACATATTTTTTACCTCTTAAAGTCACGCTGGAATTAACAAATGCCTTTTGAACCTTTTTAGATCACATCCTCGTTAATATTGTGCACTCATTTAACAATATGTACATTTCAAATATATATTTCTTCATATATTTGTATCAAAATGCAATATTATTTTCTACTTTCTTTTTTCTTGAAAACAGAGCTAGAAATTCTTCCCAGTGTTATGTAACCTGTTAGACTCTGCTAGTGTATAGAAATGCCGTTTCAGATACACTTTAAGCACAAGCTCAATGCCGGCGACTCCAAGAGCTATTTTAAATTGTTCTTGTTATCACGTACCATATCAACATCGGGTTAACTTTGACTTTAATTATGACACCACATTAAAATGGAGCTGTAATTTAATTCCATCCATTTGGAGAGGTGAAGTCACGCCCTTTCTAGTGTTGACCGTGGGACCTTATTTTGCAACGGCTGGAGACAAATAATTGAATTTCAAGATTACACACCCAAGCTACATGTCTGAGGGTTTCATTAAAACGTCACTCAAACAACATTCTTTTGCTTCACGGGTGACGAAACAATTTACTGGATAAAACACTTCAGGTACGATAACTTTACAGTCGTGTATGAAACATAGCTACGTTAGCTAGCTAGCAAGTTACATACATGGCACAAGACGAGAGACGTACAAAACCAATTCAATTATTTAGGACAAACTGAGTTTCACTCGCAGTGAGACAACAGCGCCACCATGAGGTCAAACAGAAAGACGTGCCATGCAACACAGACATTCCTCAGGTCTCAAGAACCAAATCAACTTTACGAGAAAAACAAAACAAAACAATGTGTTTGAATATGTGTAAAAGCAAAAAGTTTGAGGAATACCAGGGAGTTGAGGGATTAACTGAATGAAACGCATGAGTTAAAATGGCATTTAAGGGTTAAAAGGAGGCAGGAAATATGAGAAACAAGGTAATATAAATCAGCTTGAGTCCAGCTCACGCTGCCCTTAGGGAAACATGATATCAGCACAGGTAAAGATCAATTATGTATTTTCTGTTTCTTTGAACTTACTTTGCGAACGTTGTACTTTAATAATCGTACATTTCTTCTGCAGATATGGGGGAAGCACTGTGCACACATCAACACATTTGAGATTAGTGATGAGCAGAGATAATGAGCAAAAACACAAAAGACGCATAATGACATTTCCTCATGCAAACGATGGCTGTGGTAATTTTTGGCATCATTGGCTGCCAAGTTAATAAAAGTTGTTTATATCTAGTTTTAGATCAATTTCATTTGTTAACGTGGCGGCTGGAACCTCACGTGGATTGAATGATTTGAAAATGGAAATAAAATAATTCCTTCTCCACCTTAAGTGACGCTGATAATATCCGATTGGTATTTTCAAAAAATAAGCTTACCTGATACGCAAACATTGGGCAGAGGTTTACTTTAACACGAGGAAGGATTTTAAAGCTCTGGAGAGATCGTACGGTGACAATCGTTTTAGCCTCTATGACGCAGATCATGAAGCAAACAGTAGATTTACGTCGTTCATACAAAGCAATGTGGGGAATTGCTTAGCGTTTACGATTGGCCAACACAGTACAGACGAAGACGATATAAATACATATCCAGGAAGATACAGACATTAGAGGTATAACACATCAAGGCTTTTCCAATAAAAAAGGCAGAAACCCTCTCAAACATTTTCTGTTTCAATAAAGGTTTTTCAAAATGTTTATAAAAATATATTAGGGGGATGCAGCTAATATCCTAAACTCTTCTAAATATTGATGATCTCCTGGTGGAAGGTCCTGTGTTTGTAATATCAACGTTACTTTTAGTTTTGCATAGGACAAGAACAGTGGTCTCCTGGTGGAAGGTCCTGTGTTTGTAATATCAACGTTACTTATAGTTTTGCACAGGACAAGAACAGCGGTCTCCTGGTGGAAGGTCGTGTTTGTAATATCAACGTTACTTATAGTTTTGCACAGGACAAGAACAGCGGTCTCCTGGTGGAAGGTCCTGTGTTTGTAATATCAACGTTACTTTTAGTTTTGCACAGAACAACGGTCTCCTAGATGGAAAGTCCTGTGTTTGTAATATCAACGTTACTTTTAGTTTTGCACAGGACAAGAACAACGGTCTCCTAGATGGAAAGTCCTGTGTTTGTAATATCAACGTTACTTATAGTTTTGCACAGGACAAGAACAGCGGTCTCCTGGTGGAAGGTCCTGTGTTTGTAATATCAACGTTACTTATAGGTTTGCACAGGACAAGAACAGCGGTCTCCTGGTGGAAGGTCCTGTGTTTGTAATATCAACGTTACTTTTAGTTTTGCATAGGACAAGAACAGCGGTTGTTTGTTTGAACCATCCCCACTCCCTCCTACCTGCCTGCCAGGGTTTTCGTTTTAACAACTAATCTCATTTGCGGGTAAAATGCTCCGTGTGCTTGCACCTGAGCAAGGGAACGGTACTTGATTTAAGAGGCCTAAAAAAAGGACTCTTCTAGTCCAAGAGGGTCGATCCTGAAGTATTTATGAGGAATTCAATTCAAAAAGCAAACAGCCATCGTAGGAGGAGGTTAATTAGCTTTGCAACAAAGGACACCAATACTTAAAGCTACTATTCTTACAAATAAACAATTACCCGATCAATTCTGTTTGATTAAAGGAACGTGCTTTTTATACTGCTGAGCGCACGGCAGCTCATTACGTCTGTGGATTATATTTAGAAGCTTTCCAGCTCATCTCGTAACAGAGTTGTCGTTGCAGCTCTGTATTAAACTCCTTTGCATGCTGCTCCTCATAAGGTCATATGTGCGTGTTTTGCATTAAGACTCACAATAACACTTGAGTGTTAAGAGAACTATTTTTTGTACTGATTTTTATGTCCGTTTCCTTTTGCATCATTCTTGCATCGTGTATTGGATGAATTATATAATGCTGTTATGAATGCCAAACGCTGGCCATTTTTACCCTCAAACTTTTTACAGATTTACAATTACATGCACTTGAATCCCATCTCCAACAAAATCACTTTCCCATACAACTGTTTGAAACAAAACAAAACACGACAAAACTCCACTTTTAGGCAACAAAACTTGTCTGTTTCCCTAGAAACAAATTTCACAATGCAGTGTGTACAATTGGATTTGGCACTGTATTATTAATGTATTAATTGAAATAAACTGTAATAGAAAAAGCAGAAACAGAAATATGTTGTGGGCACAATAGTATGCAACTGAAATGTTGTAGTGTTTATTTTAGTAGTGTATAATTTGCCACATGAGGTTTTCAGGTCTAAACTCAAGGATTTTCTTTCAGTGTAACAAAACAACATTCACTATTGGGTCATTCCATGTGAAAACAGCCAATATCGGGCTACCGTGTACATGGTACCTCTCAGATTTTGCTGAAAAGCGGTGCAAATATGCCTTATGTTAACAAACAACCACAAACTCAGAGGTGTCATGTACATGGGTGGCTGAGTTGGCATGGAATGACCCCATTGTATGGCCTCTGACTCGTTATACTTTAGTCACCCGTGATTTAAATGATCAAACTATATTTCAGCCACATAATTCCTTCATTGGAAGGGTTGGAGTGTGTGAATGAATTGTGTGCCTGCTGTGATCATGTGAGTTGATGAGGGGACACACACACACACACACACACACACACACACACACACACACACACACGCCTGTGTCCAGTCCTGTTCATAGTGTGGGAAAGCCCATGTTAAATCCGGACCACCACTCTGAGCACAATGTCCCAAAAGGTGGTTATCTCATTGCCTGAGTCACTGATCAGGGTTTTGTCTTGTCACCTTTTTTTTCCTTCACTCCAGCAGCGGCAGACGGCTCAATCCACTCCATCAGATCAGAGCTCCTTTCTCCACATCTCCCCTTTTTTCTTTGCCGTCTCTCAATAAAAAAGGTCAATCCCACATCAATACGCAAGGCTCCTTTCACGGTATCTATTCCCCGAGGTGGCCTCATTACCCCGGGGTGTTTTGTTTGTTTGTTCCTCGGTTAAAGAAGCTGAATTGAGCAGCCGGCAGGGGTGGGGTGGGTGGGGTGGGGTGGGGGGGTTTGACGTGGTTTCAGAGGGAGCAGAGGACACGGGGGGTAACTGGGATGATTTACATGACGGGGTTGATGATGATGCATACTGGGTGCTACGACACATAATAGCAGCATTCATTAAAATCACCGTTGTGACTCAAATAACTCAGCTGTGCGTCAAATCAAGCGCTCCATTTTCCACAGGTGAGCCGTTTGACCAATCACAGGTGTTTGCTTCAGCCGTCCGGTGATTACCGCTCTCTGCAGGAGAGGCAGCTTTCTCACCACAGGCTAATTTAATGTAACTGCATGTTCTATTTAGGGATAATATGATGTCTGCTCGGCTGCATGCTGCTGTTATTATTATCATCATTATTATTATATATTCAGTTATAGAGGAAAAATCCAACTTGTAGGGAAATTATTTGCTTTCTTGCAGAGAGTTAGATGAGAAGACTGATAAACCTTGGATGTTTGTCTGTTAAATATGAAGTAGCAGGCAGGAGGAAGTTATCTTATCTTAGCATTAAGACTGAAAAGGGGGAAGCAGCTAGCATGGCTCTAATAGCAGCCCAGTCGGCAGGAAAAATGCTGGAATTTTCTGCAAACCACAGATAGGCTGAAAGTCAAGGTTTTTGAACCCCCCCCCTCAAAAATTGTCCTTGAAGATGACATGAATTTCATCTGAAGAAAAACAATCCAGTCTGATTTGAATGGTTGAAGCAAGTTGTATTTTCAGGTTAAATCGGTCCACTGTGCAAAGTGAAGGTATTTTTCTGTCACTTTACAAAGTCAATGTGCAAAGAAGCTCTTTGTTCCCAAAGACAGATGAATAATCATGGACATGATCTTCCCCATAACAATGAAACCCTTCGCATGGAGACACATATGCAAATGAGAGTGAGTGTTAACAGCACCAGTTCATTCACCTCTCTCCTTGCACAATAAGGTCTGCCAAAAAACACCTGCCCGGTCTACATCATGGAGAGCAGCCAAGGCTTCCCTCTCATTCTGGTGGCAGTCCATTTTTTCCTGCAGGTTGCTCACCTGCCACGACCAATGGGCTTCCACCTCAAGAGAGCTGGAAATCTCTGGCTTCGGCACTTGGTGGTGGAGGAGGGGGAAAAGATGGAGGGGACTAGAAGAACTTCTAAAATAACAACTGATGGACTTTGACATTGAGAAATATTGGAAATAAATGTTTGAGTAACAGAAAAAAAGGAGGGGAAGCATTCTAGGTCAACTCTGGCTCTTTTCAGGGCTGCAACTAACAATTATTTTCAAAATAAATCGGTTCTTAAAAAAAATAATAAAAAAGTTGGTGAAGAACATCCGGCACAACTTCTTTTACGGCTTGTTTTTTGTTCAACAGCGCAGTTTTATTTTCTTTCCATTGAGTCTAAGCTCACTTGTTTTTGTGATGATCAGTAAACAATATCCCTGTCAAATAAACTAATTAAATAAAAAGTAATCGATATATTGGGAAATGCCAAATTACCATCTGCTAACTCAAAAATATATTTTCAAGATTCACTTTAATATTATCTGCGAAATGCACTCGTGCATCAACATTTCAATGTACTTTTACTCAACTAAATCTGTTGTAATCGAGTATTATTACAGTGTTGCAGTGCTACTTTTACTTTTCTTGAAGGACGTGAATACTGGTGAAAATCATACGTTAAACTTAACATTGTGAAACGTTTTGAAACCCTGCATCATGTTGTGTAAGACGTCCCTCTAACAAAATATATTCACATGTTTTACGGCCTATTTCTTAATATTCTTGTGATCCTGAATTACACACTCACACACACCCTACGCTCACACACACTCTGCACCTTGTGAAGGACACGCAGGCCGATTAATTACTAGGAGCACACCGTTTTAAATCTGGTGGAAGGACAGCCTGTTGTTCCTGCAGAATGGGTTGTAATTAAAGGAAGCGGAGCTGCAGCGGTGGGAAAGGCCACACATCAGCCTCGCGTGGGCCTGGACGCCACTGATGGGAATTTATGGGCTCCCCTTGTAAGTGTACGTGCTCGCTGTGCAGCTTCGAGGCCAGACATGTTAAACTTCACACGCCGCACAATGGTTAGCTGAATGGATGCAGAGAAATGCAATTGTTCGGTGAGCAGCGCTCTCCATGAAAAGTTGAAAACGCACTAATGCATAGAAAACGTGGGCTGCGCACGTCGTGCTAATATTTTATTTATTCCCTAAGGAGGCTGGTGAGAGATGCAGTCAATGGGAGGCAGTCAACAGAGAATAGACACACACACACACACACACACACACAAGTACAATTTAACATAGACAAATTTGAGCACACTCTCTTCCCAAACAAAAAGTGAATTGATTTTATATGACTCCTCTTCAGCAGAGGGATTTATTTGAACAAGCCAAAAGTGTCTACTTCACTAGGCAATAAAAATTGGACACCCCCCCTCCTCACCATATTAAACTCCCTTTCTCTCACTCTCTCTATTCTCATATTTCTATTTAATTTCTTTCCCGTTTCTCATTCTCCCCCCTTTCTTTCATGGTCTTCGTCCCCACGTTCAGTCTCAAACACACGACCTCTCTTTTCATTCGCCTCCTTCCTTTCCTCCCATATCTCACAGCCTGTGTATACGTCTGGCTGTTTTTACTTCTCTGCATTTTTAGACCTCTATCCCTCTCTTTTTGCCGTTCAGTTCTTTCCCCAATCGCTCCATAAAACACTCCTTCCACCCGCTGCTTTCTGACGTCTCTCCTTCCACCTCCATCCATCTCCTCCTCACACTCTCCCTCCCTTTCCCTCTCAATCCCCTCCCGACAGTCCCACCCCCCTCTAACCACCATCACCACCACCACCTCACTCGCTCTCACAGCCGTTCACTCCATTTTTCTGCACATGAGATTTGCCTAACAATAAGTGGCTCTGCCCAAGGTCAGATAAGAGAAGCACAGCCCAGGAAGCCACAGCCACTGTTTCTTTCATCCCTTTTTTTTCTTCTCTCTCTCCTCACAGCTTTCGAATTATCTCTGCAGCACATAATAATAATTACTGAGGACGGCAACATAGAGATAAGAAAGCAGGAGCTGAAATGGCGAGAGAGAGAGAGGGAGAGGGAGAGAAGGGAGAGAGAAGGAGAGAGAAGGGAGAGAGAAGGGGGACAGGTTAGAAAAAAACTATAGAAGCAAGAAGCGGCGTGGTAAAGGTATATTAGAGAGAAGCATAAGAGAATAAGGTAGGAAGGGAGAATGGTACAATGAGAGAGGAAGAAAGGGAATAAATAAAGTAGAAAACAAGGAAAGAGCAGAGGAGAAAATGGAAATTATTATTAAAAGGATGGTGTTATTCTATATTTTTATTATTGTTGAAATATTCTCTAAAAAGACCAAAACCAACAATGTTAGGTCATCTCCCTGCACACATTGATTCCTACTGAAGGCGTACATTAAAAAACGTCTCACAAATATACCGTTTTTAAAGCCTCAGTCATTTCCTGAAACAGCTGATCACTGTAGGATTTGGCAAACGAGCGTCAAACAGAAGAAAATAGTGCAATTACCAGGGACTATTTTCAGCAGCGGATTAATACAGATTTGGTGCGAGTATTACCAGCCCAGTATCCCAAGTATTTATGTTCAGATTGCATTCATGATTTATGTATATGTGACATATTACATTACATGGTGGATGGGCGTGTAGCCCATTTTGTTGACACCAGAAATCGCCTCCAATCACAGACATGCCGTCAATATCCATCTTTTTATTAATAACCATAATGTTAAGCAAGTATTTTAGTTGGCTAACCTGAATCTGCTTACATAACCACAATCTTTCAGCGCAGCTGCACAAGATTTGTAGATATGGATGACACAGGAATAGATCATTTGGTGCCAAGTCGATGCTAAAATTAAAAACAAAATGTGACACCGGTTTTTTGACAGACATCAGGTGATAATTCATTGTGAACAACAAATACATGTTGAAATCCACAGGAAGAGACTTTAACGTTTAATAGTGGAGCTCACAGCTAACGTTAACGGAGGTTATTATGATGTTTCCAGCTCTATTAAAAAAATAGGTAACATCACATTATTGTGATGCGTTAAAATGTAATCTTGTAAAATTCTGGCGAGACACTTGAGGCAGATCCCAATAAGTGAATGCATGTGTTCATGGTAATGAAGAAACATGTCACCCAGTGCAAACACTGATGTGTTTTTAATAGTTTTTGGACCCCAGTGACGCTCTATGGCACAGAGGAAGAAGATATATTAGGCTTTGGATAGACAGACTTGTTTGAAGATATAATCTTTGGATTTTCATCTTTTCTTCAGGATTTGTAGACAATAATAGTATTTAATAGAGCCAGCCTTACCCTTTGAAAGGACAATCAGATGCTTTAGCAACCCAGTCTTTTCTATGTCTAAACCGAACCAAACCTTAACCAGCGCACACAAGACAATGACAAATAATGGCGTCCTGACAACGAGGCCTCAAATCAGAAAACGCTTGTGTTGAAAAAGTACAATAACAGCAGAAGTTATGACAACAGATCAGGCATTAGAAAATAATCATAATTGTTTTAGAGCCTCTTGTACCCCGAAGCAGAATCACAAGACAACATTTGTCATTAATTTTCCACAAACTTCAGCGCGATGTCGTCAAACCCCAGCGAGAGGAAGAAGCCAGTGGACAGCACACAAAAGGAAATTGCTTTCTTGCTTTTTAATGCTGGCATGTGGTTCAATAGCACTTCTGCACCTGTGACAATACACCACTCACTGTCACATCAGACCCACTCTCTGCAGGGGTCAAATTTTGCTACGAGATGAAGTGTCCCCTGAATTGATTATATTTCCACAATCACTCTGGAAAAAAAGAAGACTAGAGGGCGATTTCTCTTTATGAGTTGTCGAACCAGGGTGCACGCCGCTGAGTCTGAGCTGTAATGACCTGCAGAGCGTAATCAGGAGCCTTATATATATGAAGATTTTTCTGAAAGTACGATTATCTTCAGGAGACGTTTTTAACAAAGAGTGACACGGCCAGGAATACGCAGACGCACAAACACAGTTTCTCTGCAGCACGCCGGCCGTACTGCCCGGCCTAACCCCTGACCTCCATATCGGAGGGAGCCGGGTAAGCCTCCTAGTCCCTGAGCTGCTGCTCCCAAACCCATGCACCTCCACCCACCCATGTCTCACCCCTCAGCACTCCACCCCCAACCCCCAGAGGACCTGCTATCAGCTGGGCTGAGCCCTTCTGCACCAGCCTGATATCCACACTGGATTGGAGGGAGGGGCAGCGGCTGGGTGGAAGTACAGAGAGCTGTGATTTACAGTGAGAGTAAGAACCGTTCTGTATTTCTGTTTGTTGTTCCCGTCTGTTTGTCTCTGTCTTTGTGTGCAGCGTCCCATACGAGCGTGTGTGTCCTTCTTCTCTCCCTGCATGTAGTGATGATTATCACTAATGTATTATTGCTTCAAACGATGGCAGATTAGCCCCCACCTTCCCGTTCAATCCCCCTTCATCCCATCTCTCCATCCAGCTGTCGCCCCAGCGTCACCCCTCAGAGTGTCGGGGTGTAGTAATGCCATTCTGGCCTCTGCTTATCTCCCAACTCAGGCCCTGTCACCCGGGTGACCCATGAACTAACCATCAAGAGGGAGCGAGGAGGGAGAGGAGGAGGAGGAGGGTTTCTGGGAGGTTGAATGGCTGACTGGGGAGCGGACGAGGGAGGAAGGAGGGGAAGTAGAGGAGACGCGAAGAGTGAAAGGCAGTGTGGGTGGTTTGGAGGGAAAGCTGTCTGGTCTGGGATCAGTTAAAATGCACCTGAATGTAGTCCAAGTACAAGTGGATCTGGAATACTCCTCACTATATTCAGCTTCTGTGCATTTTTTTTTTTTATTTAAAGGAAGATGAAAAATATTTTTTGACAAAAAGGAGAGTAAAAAAAAAAAAAAGCTAATATACAAAGAAATAATTGACCATTGTTTCCGGTCACTGTCAGTCAGAGATTCTAACGTTTTGTTCTACGATATAAAATACGATGGGAATCTTGTTATTGCATAAGTGGTTTCCAACAAGAGGCTAAATGTACCTCGTCTATTAATCATGCTGAACAAAACTTGCAAGCATCAATTAAAAAACTGCTTGATGAACATTTGTTTGCCACAGAGCTTATTTTCTGCAATAATCACAAATCCCATGGAGAAATCCCATTGAAGAGAACCAGCACTTCCAGTTGCTGCAATACCACAAATGGCCACTGGGATACACTGGCAGCAAAGATTCCAGTTTCAATTAACAAGTGCTGCTGATTTGTCTGAGAATATGAAAAGCAGGGGAAAAAAGTGAAGTCATGTTTGACTTTAAATGACCTCAGTCTAATCTTCTCCTGATCATGTGATTATATCTGTATTTGATAAGGCAGCTCCGGGGCTTCGATGATCCAGTCAAATATTGTGAGGTGCTTAAAACGCCTGATTCTACCACATCAACGAATTAAAAAAAAAAAAAAGGAGATTTAAGAGGTTTATGAAATAAAGCAATGCAATCTTTTACGGTTTATTTGAAAAATAAGAATAAAATGAATAAAGCTGTAGCTGAACATATGTGTCAGAGATGTATGATTTTAATCTAAGGCTTGGGAATGAATGCACTGTCTCGAACAGAGATTAAACAGAGAACACATTCAGATCTGACAACAATATCGCAACAGCTACTTCATGAGAGATTTAAGACAAAGCAGCTAATAGAAAAATGTCAGAGGACGTGTTGGGTAAAATGCTGAGACAGAGACGGGGCTTCTGAGGTCCGCGGAGACTTTGACAGCGACTGTACGTACATCCGATTTGCATATTTGTCTGCGGAAAAAATCCGACGCTAACCCGTCTGATTCGGAGGCAGACCTTATCTCTGTGTTTTTAGCTCAAAAACCTGCCAATGACTGACTGTTAACCCTTCAGAAATTCATCATTTGGCTGCATTGATTAAAAGATGAGTGAACTTATTATGCATTAAAGCGTCATGTCAAAGCCCTGGCACGGCGAGATAGCGGCCTTATCTCTCCTCTACCTGATAAGAGACAACATGGGAGAGAGACGGGGCAGCGGTGGCGGAGGTGGAGGAGGGGAGGGGGTGATGGAGAGGTAGAGGAAGAAGCAGAGCGGGAGGAGAGATACAAGACGGGAGGAAGGGGTGTAAAGGCTGGTGGGAGGTGGAGAGGCGGCTGTGGAGTTGTAATAAGAAGGGAGGGAGAGGAGAGGGAGCATACAGTACATTTAGAGCGGAGGGGAGGGGAGGAAGAAATTGAGAGGGATGGCAGAAGAGATGGGAGACAGTTCTGGGGCATCTAATGTTCTCTCTGTCATGGCATCAGCCTCTCGCCATTCACTCCTCTTCCTGCCTTCTTTTTTTGCCCCCATTTGCATTTTTCGTTATTTCTCTCCTCCATCGTCCAATGGTCTGTCTCACCTTTTTTTTTTTTGCTCTCTCCCTTCCTCCCTCCCCCCTCTCTCTCCCACTCTCTCTCTTCAGAAGGTCTTTGAAGGGAGGTCATGAGGGAGACAATGCAAACACAGGCCCTCTGAATAGAGAATGGGAAGAGGACAGCTGTTGGAGATGACAGCGATGGCTGTTAAAACGCAATCTGTCTCTCTTCCCACCGGCCTGTTGCAGCGCACACACATGCACACACACAGGCATGCACACGCACGTATACAGCGTCCTTTCACAGAGGCCACAATGTCGCGGCGACACTCCCAACTGTCAAACACGAGTGCGGGAGCACACACTTACAGGCATATGTCATCGCACGCACATATATGTAAATGCACGCATTGTGCATAATGCGCAGCGGCTGGTACGTGGACAATGAGCTCATGGCGGAAGACGTCTACGCGTGAGTACAGAATCACTACGGTGATGGAATAACATGTCAGAGTGTGGCCATGTCCATGTCGTTCATCGTCGCAGTGTCACAATACTCCGTGACGACTTAAAGTCCTGCACTGAAAAGCAAAGTCGACCAAAGTGAATCATCGTGCAGGAAAATAAAAAAGTACCGTTGCACACACGTGTTATATATTATATTATTGGAATATTAATACACATGCATTAATGTGCGAGTAGTTTAATCTGTCACAATGCATCATATTCTATTAGCCCTTCATGTGGGTGTGTGTTCTTTTTAAAGCTGTCAGATGGAGTAAAAAGTGCAGTATTTTGTGTTGAAATGGAGCGGAGCAAAAGTACAAAGCATATAATGGAAGTCCTCAAGAGTTCCGGGACATGAGCTAGCTGGTATGACAGTCAGGGACTCTCATCACACGCTAATACGGTTCTATATGCATCTCCGTGGAAGTCTGTGCCGTCTACGGCCGTAACTCATCCATGAAATCGTCTCCCACATGCTGAGGAAATATGATTTGCTTTAAAGTTAGTCGAGTTTGTTTGGACTTTTAACTGTTGCTTATTGGCCCCTTTACTAGGAGGTCGGTAACGAGGCTAATCACACCCACTGTGAGCTTCCACTACAAATGGTACACATTTCCTGTTGAACAACCAAACGGTACATTTAGGAGCCTAAAAAAAACTAGAACAAAGCTTTGTAGAGCCGAAGGAAACTGCAGTCTTTGATTAAGTCGCTTCATCACGACAAGTGACTCCATTAACTTTACACATTGTTAATATAAAGACATTGATTAGAGTTGCTTACAGTTCCCCACATTGATAGTAGTGCCAATAATAGCTTTACTTTTTATATCTTGCACAGATTTAAAACAAAGGACCACATAACTATAACTGGCAGCAGAGGAACAGCAGTAAACCCAAGCGACAACACAAGGTGGTTTCTGCGACTTTAAATGATTAACTTTACGATTCCAGCATATTTTGAGTTGCTATGGCAGCGAGCATTATTTGCCCACTTGAACTTTTAAAAAGTAGCTTTAATTGTGGTTCATGCACTATTTAATTATTTGAGAACAACTTAAGGAAATCTCACATTCAAGTGCATTTCTGTTTTAGTGAAGTAGAGAATGAAGAGCAGCTGCTTCATCATCCTCTGCAGAATGAGCAGCGTTCATCATCTCGATCTGAATGAATAATTCACAAAAGATCAGTCAATCTGCATTAGACGAGAATTCACGCTTTTTTTTTTTTTTTTTACAAGTATTAAATTAAGGAAAACGTGTTTCCAAAGGTTTGATGAGATTTTTGTAACACATTGGGCTTCATGCAGGAAGCAATATCAGACAAATTCCCTCATTTTTCCGTCATATCTACGATGTGTTATCATATTGTTAGAACCCGAGATGTTAGTGGTTGAGAGCACCAAGGGAAAGACACATCTTGATTTCACAGATTGTTTGTACAACGCAAGAATGAATAAATACATCTGAGATAGTCTAGAAGTCAGACTTTACTCCTCCCCTTCCACTTTCTGTGTTTCCGTTCTCACCCTCAGAGCTAGCAACTGCTGACATGACGGACGTACTGATCCGTTCCACTTCACACGGGCTTCCTGATATTGGTTTAGTATTTGTTTTGCAAGAGCTCCAAACAAATCATTAGTGTTTTTAATGAGTCCAGTGAGCTCCTCCAGAGTATAGACACCGACCATCAAATTATGTTTTTCTTTTGTTTTAATAAACGTCTCGTCACACAGTCGACACACGTTTTTTAAGGTTTAATGCAGAGTTTTCTTATGCAGAGAATCAGCCATTTTATGACGGAGCTTTCCTCCTGACATTATTTTGCTGCCGCAAAACAGCGGCTTCTGAAGCTTAGCACCGCCCACGACCATTGTGATTGGTTGAAAGAAATACAAACGAGCCAGAGCGTATTTTGCCCCGATCCCGGAGATGCGATTAACTGTAGCCAGACCCGTCTGGAGACTACATGAATATAAAACAATCAATTTGATTTGTTTTAGGGCAATTATAATGATTGGATTATTAAAGAAGAAGAATTTGATATTGGCATTTCCATTCTCAGACATTTTTTAAACACATTACAGTGTGTGCAGTAACATGACCTTTGTTACGCTCATAGAAACACAATCCTGAACACCTGTCACAGCCAGCAGCTATTATCACATTACATTACATTATTTTTAAAAAAGGGGAGCATCCTGAGTAAACATGTACGCACACACAAACATACTGAGCAAGAAAAACATGATCATTTTGCTTGTGTGTAAGAAGGAATTGTATTTGATGAGAAATGTTAACTAGTGAGGAGGGGGTGAAACGTGGAGAAAAGTCTATTAGTCGACCAGTAATCAGCACAAACACACTGACTGATTTGCCGGGGGGGCAAAAAAAGGATGGGGAGTTTCCCTCTATCTCTGACCTCCACATCCTGATGGAGGAAGAGGAGGAGGAGGAGGAGAAGCAAGAAATCTCAGGTAACAACAGCCCTCTGCCGTCCTTGTTGGTGTGTGTGTGTGTGTGTGTGTGTGTGTGTGTGTGTGTGTGCGGTATCTCAGGCCCCATACTCCACTGACAGCAGGAGATAAACACAGGCCTGTGCTACTGACCACATGATTTATCAACATGAATTTCACCCCCATCCGCTATCTCTTTCTCCCCCACTCCTTCTCTCTCGCATCTCCCTCTTTCACTTTCTCCCTCCCTCCCTCCCTCTCGTGCCGAAAACACACACTAGTCCACTCATTAACTGTCAAAACACACTAATGAGAAATAAAGAGATTGTCTGAGTATATTGGATGGAGGTGAAAGAGCGGCATAGGCTACCGGCAGACACAAAAGAAGAAAATTAACACGGAGACAAAGAAAAGGAAAAAGTATTTGTAAGAAGAAACTTATTTCAGATGAAAAGGAAGCAGAAGAAGGGAACAGATGCAGCGATGAACAACAAGCCAGCTGCAACGGAGCAAAAAGGCATCTCATGCCATAAAGAAACACTTGCATCAAATCTGCTGTACCTTGCAGCCGGAGAAATAATCACAGCTAGAGAGCCTCAACACACACACCTTACAATTAGGCGGCTGGTTTGTGTGAGAGGGGCTCCGGTGTTGAAAAGGGTGTTAACACCTTGTCTTCCTGCCGCCTCGCTCCTTCCCTCCTCCCTTTATTCCTCCTGCGCTACGCCCTCGGCTCAGCCCCCCACTTGGAGCCAGATTTGGGCGAAAGGTGCCAGACACTCAGAGCCAGGCTCGGGACTCACTCGGCTGGAGATGGAGAAGAAGAAAGAAATAATGATGTAAGGAGGTCTGGAGGTCTGGAGGTGTGTGTGTGTGTGTGTGTGCTGCAGTGGTCTTCCATGTGTCTTGCTTGTTGGTTTGTTTGCTTACTGTTTGGACCGTGTTGATTGTACCCCAACAACCTTGCTGTGCTTGATGAGTTTGACTTTCACAGAGGTGCTAACTAGGACGCAGATGCTTCAGAATCTAACGTTTCCCTCGCCACTCTCATTTACGCGTCTCGCCAGCGATGAACCGATGAGGGGGACCCTGAACAGTATTGCCAAAACATTTGGTGATGATTAAAAAAAAAAGACTGATTTGCACCAAAAGAGCTCAGCCGCTGTCCCTTTGCTGCCTTTCGTCTCACATTTTCAGTTCTACATTCCTGATTTGATATTTATGTCTCCCATTCACTCATATTTCATTCATCTTGATTTTCATGTGGGATTTTATGACTAGTTGTCCCTGCAGGCCCGCCAGTTTCACCCTATAATAAACCTCACCAGATGATGACTGCCAGGATGTACTCTACTTGAGTATTTCCACTTTATACTTCTACTCCACTCCATCTCAACTACAGGCCACTACGTTAGTCTGACAAGGCCATTTAAACACAATTAAAAGCAACATTAAAGAGCTAAGAGAAAATCAAAACAGGCTAAAATATAATAAGAGCGGTTTAAATTACAAGTGACAGTGTGGAGGGTTTGGTGACATCTAGTGGTGTAGTTGCAGAGTGCAACTTCTGAATACTTCCACTCACGAAGATTGCGCCAAACGCAAAACCGCGGCTACGGTTTTTTAAATATACTTATCCTTTTTGAATGCAGGGAGACCATAATAACTCCTGATTATCTTATTTTAGATTGTTTGATTGATTTTCACCAAAAAGGATGTTATAACGAAGGAAATGCGTCTCATCTGCGATAAAGTAAAGACATTTGTTTTTCTCGTCTGAATGTTAAGTGATTTCATTATGTTTTGGTGCCATTTAAAACACATTTTAAGTGAATCGCAATTATTTTAACATGAAATGTTCATTTGGTCCCATGCCTAGTTTCAGGTGATCAAACATGAATGAAAACAGTTATGATTCTTACGTTCTAATTCTGCAAACAAATGATAAACCCTGGCCTTTTTGTGGATTATGGTTTTGAATGCAGAACGAGTAGCGGTAGTATTTTCACAGTGTGATATTTGAACTTGAGGTAAATGATCTGAATACTTCCTTCATTAGTCATGTAGTTGCAGATAAGTACACACTTGAGCAAATGTAAGAAAGAAAAGAAATGATGGTGCAGTGCAAAACTGGGCCTGGTTAGATGGTGGATGTCCTCTGTCTTCACCTTCTGTAATTATTTCTACCCAGCAGTTGTTAAAATTCACAACTCATCATTGTGAAAAAGGAAATACATTTAAAGAAAAAGTCCAGTCAATCTATTTTTGGATCTTATCCACTTTCTGCACAGACCGTATTGATCAGGATTGTTTTTAACAGACTGATGTGAGGTCCATTAACCTGCGCTGATGACAAAGCATTAAGAGACTAATGTGTCCCCGGGGGACTGAAGGGCCAAAGAAGGATGAGGAGGACAGCTCAGCAGACAACACAGCGCTGCTTCTTCTATCCAAGCACGAGTTTAAAGTGGTGATGGCTTAGAGGAAGAAGATGCCCATGTTTATGTGTTCTATGGATTTGCACCAACATACCATCTTCTCACGCTCAATCAATTTCCTGCTGCACAAACACACCGATGTACATAAGAATTTCATCCACTTAACAATCAGAGATGTTACAATGGCGCTTTTTCCTTCTTGATACTAATTTTATTGCTTCAACTTGCGAAATAAGCCCTGTGATAGACTGGTTACCTGTCCAGGTGAAGCCTGCCTTCACCCATGACAGCTGGGATCAGGTCCCCCTGCGACCCTGAATACAGGATAAGCGGTAGACAATGGATGGATGGATGGAACTTGCGAAATATTCCTATACCATTAAAAACGAATCGCATTGAAAAGGTCACAATTCCCGCACTAATATCCATTTTATTTCTAGGTTAAACGACGTTTTACAAGATAACGTTTGAACACATCATCACATTTTGGTTTACTTTCAGCCAAAGACTTGTTTTTTTTTTCACGCTCACATTCACACCTATGAGATCCCAGAGAGAACCCACGCTAACTCCACAGAAGGAGAAACCCGGACTCAAAGCCCTGGGCCCCTCTTGCTGTGAGGCGTCACAGCTACACCACATTGTAATAAATCAGAATAATTCTTCATGAGCCAGCTAGTTGTGTAAAAGACAGAACGATAAATGTTTATGAAACGTGGTTCTCGACCAGCATCCAATGAGCCGACTGTGCAGGGTGATGAATAAGGATTAAGTTATTGTTAAATTGGCTGTTGTCCTTCCAGATATTAATTCTTGCGCCTGTGGCGATCATCACACAAATACAACAACGTACGTGTCCTCTTGTCATCCACTTTTCTTATTTCATGCTCAACTGGCAAGCCGTGTTGTCTCTGTGACTATGGGATCCGCCCTTCAATCACAACATCTGCGGGATGAAACTGTGCGATGAAACTAATGACTTCTCTCTGTGTTCTTGTTGATTATTTTATGCATTTCAGATACATGAAAAGCAGAGAGACATAATTCTTTTCATCCTTTCCCACTGCCCCCCCCCCCTCCCGAAGCAGTAGACTCCTTTTCCAGCCTTCCTTATTTCCTCATCAGATTCCCTCCCTCCATAATTACCACTTATTAATCTTAAATGAGAGCCCTAACACGTTGCATGGTTTTAATACGGCCTGTTAATACGAGAGTTAATTTATGGGGTGTGGGTGGGATGGAGGGATGATGGAATGAGCGTCGTCCATCACGGAAATCATTAGAGACTGGAAGCTCTCTTTCACTCTCACTCTATCAAAGAAGGAGACACTCGGTGACTCGTTGTCGATGCGAGCTGATGACACGCAGGTGAGTGTCGGCTAGAAACAAACGCTGCCGCGCCCGGACGACCAGAAGGATATAAGGAAGGAATAATATGCACATTTTAAACTTCACGCTTAAGTAGTAAATAGGAAACCTGGAGGAAAAAAAACATATTCCTCCATCCCCACTTATACTTTTACCCTCCTTCTCTTCCCCAATTTCCTTTCTTCTCCTCTCCAATCCCGTCTTTGTGTTGTGTGCCCCATTTCAGAGGCTTTTCAGGGGCTGAAGTGGCGCTTGGCTATGCTGAAGTGTCTGCACTGCTGTGCCTGAGCCTGCAATTCAGCGACTGTACGTGTCTGTGTGTGTGTGTGTGTGTGTGTGTGTGTGTGTGTGTGTGTGTGTGTGTGTGTGTGTCTGTGTGTGTGTGTGTGTGTGTGTGTGTGTGTGTGTCTGTGTGTGTGTGTGTGTGTGTGTGTGTGTGTGTCTGTGTGTGTGTGCTCAAGCCTGCAATTCCCCAATTTCACCGCTAATTAGCCCACAAAGGCTACCGGCAGGGAGGAGCAGAGGAGGAGGAGGGAGGAGAGGATGGAGAGGGGTGGCATACGCGGGAGGTCCAGGCCTGAGGGGGGGATGGCGATGCTGGCACAGCTGAGACACGTATCACGGGACCAGACAGACGCCTTTGTGTGTGTGTGTGTGTGTGTGTGCGTGTGTGTGACTAGCCTATGTCTTTCTGTATATCTGTAGCAGTGTGTCGGGAGAATGTATCCCATGACCACTCTCTCTCTCTCTCTCCTGCTCTGGCGATGGCTGGGTTGGTTGCAGCTGTAGTTCAGCGAGTCTTAACTCCTGAGGCTGGTCCCAGCATCCCCAGTAGTCCCACTACGCCTACTGGCACAGGCTGCTGGTCCTCTGCCATCGCTACCGCTCTGTGCGTGTGTGTGTGTGTGTGTGTGGGGGGGGGACAGGAAGCGAGAGAGAGAGACTCGCATCCCTCTTGCCAATTGTTTTGCTATGCATCAGACGGGGGCCTTCCAGGGAGGCAGGCTGCCTGGCAGTCGGCCAGCAGGGCTGTGGAGTTTGTCCAATGTTTTTGTTTTTGTTTCAGTGTGGTCTGTTTGTTCTGGTTATTCACACACATATAAATAAGTACATGTATATTAACACGTGTGCGTATATACCTTCATATGTAGGGATTCTTTGAGCATCTAGATTACTAAAACATCCTCGAAGCCCGACATATTGAATGGGTGTTGAAATCGTCGGGGGAGCTGTCAGCTGCTGCTCTGGGACAGCCTCCCATCCCGCATTAAGATCGGGCTGAAACGGCATTTTAAAAGGCTGCAGCTTCCGTACCGTGACGTATTTCTGAGTTTGAATTTGATTTGATGATTGAAAAGATTAGCTCACGACCTTCTCGAGCTCTGCGCTGCTAAAAGCTGCAGACTGATTGATGGATGCCGTGATATTACTGGTTGAAATCGGACGGGACGAGCTGATGTAAGCACACAACATATTTAGTTCAACAGGAAGAAAAAAATATTGGATTTTGATATAAAAATACAAAGAAATTGATTCTTTTTTTTTCAGGGAAAGATGCCTGCAACAAGCTCAGCTGCTGCTGACTCATCAAAACTACAGAAGAAGATGTCTGCCCCCAGAACCAGCAGCTGTCAGTCATTTCTCTGCACAGACTGTTGGTTTTTATCTCTGTACGTCCACAAGGCGATGGTTAGATGCTGCTCTGTGTGAAGACAAGGACACCACAGGCTCTACGTCCACGTGCAACCTGCCAAGCACGTTGGGAGTGTGCCAAATGCACTTTTGGTAATTCCAACCTTGGTCCACCTGTGGCACTCTTGGCATACGTTATAGGTGGTGGGATTACAATCATGGCCGATCACACTCACTACTTTCACCTACTCTAATCGCAGAGCTCTCCCCATTATGATGCACTGACAGTTTGTGAATCCCGGAGAGATGGGACAGGAGATTATTGCTCACAATCTGGGAACAAAATTGTTGCTTATTTTGTCACATAAACGTCATCCTTGGAACAATCGGTGTTTTGGATGGACACACCAGGTAAAAGACCGAAGGACCGGAGTTTTAAGTCATATTTTTTCGTGTACTGTCTAACATAAGAAACCAGAACAAATAATCAAAGCAGCTTGTTCGATGTGCACTTAAGCACTGCAGTAGATATGATCTGATGTTAGGATCTGCCTTGTGTAATTGTGTCTTTAGGGTTAGGTAGGGGTTCAATTAATACAAATTTGACAGAAAACTCAGTTTGGCCAAATGCATGTCAAACCATTTTAAATTAAATATTGCAGTGCTGCAGAGATGACCAGACAGACACAAACATATGTATTTGGTAGGGATCCCTGCACACAATTTTTTTTCAAATCACACCATAGTTTTTTTAAATGGAATTTTTTATCAATTGATGAATATTAGAAATCACGCTAATATTGCAAATCATATCCTTACAATAAGATATTTTAACAGAATCATTCATCCCTACTTGCCAGCGTGCAACATCCCTCCATGGAAGTAATCCCGAGGAGTAAAGGCCGACTTTATAGCACGACTACCGACTGTTCATTGAGAGATATATTTAAATCTGCATTATCATGTCACAACAATTAACTAAATTACACATATTACCACACTAAATTCATGTTTGTTAATACATGCTTAGCAGATTCAACAGCATGTGGCATCACAGGGATCCATTTAAATCAAATAGAAAATGCCAGAGTAATGAAAAACATTATAATCCACCGAGCAGAATCCAAGTAACGTAAAGACACACTTGACCGATGAAAAAAAGGGAACTTTACTGATTGACAGTTTTCTCCAGATGGCCATTCAGCAGGGTTGGTGTGTGTGTGTGTGTGTGTGTGTGTGTGTGTGCACATGCATGTGTGTGTGTGAGTGATGGCTTCCTTGGCCTGTCTCTTCTCCAGCTCACCACTGATGGATTAAAGCTCTGGACAGGTTTCAGCCCTATTGATCTCACCTGCCATGGCTGCTCACATCAGTTGGTGTGAGGGGGGGATAAGATGGGATAGAGAGCATTAGAGGGGGTGTGGGCTGGTGGGTGGGTGGGGGGGGCTTTAAGGATGTTTTCACACTTGGCTGGCTGCAACTTTTTTTTTTTTTTTTTTTTTTAGGGGTGATTGTCAGCATTAACTGTCCGACTCGGAAGCCTGAACTCTGAAAACAATGAAAATGACTAGAAAAACGGCAAACTTGAAGCTAATTAGGCAGAGGTTTGAAGAGGGAGTGGGTGTGAGCTATTTACTAATTAAATGAACCAATCTATTTCTATGCCAACTGAAACACATCTTGTTTGCTCGTGTTTTAACCCTCACCAACATATTTAACATACGAGTATCGTCATCTCAGAACATTAGTTATGTAATCATCATCATGTAGTCATCTGCAGAAAAAAGTTACAGTTCATTTGCTCATTATCTAAAACGACTTGAGGAAATCTTGAGGAAGTCTTTGGGCGACACGCAATTGTTATTGATATTTATGGACAACTAATTATAGCTATATCGTGAAATATACAGTGGGCCTTAATTTAAATGCCGGCAAAATTAAAGTCGAACTAGAGCTAATGAGATATCATCAGTTTGCTATGTTCACATGTAAGGTGAGGGTACGATAACCGGCCTACATGTGAACATATCACAGTATTACACTTTTATTATTGTTGTGTTGTGATCACCATGTCCCTTCAAGGAATGAAAACAGAATAAGAGCATAATAATAAATAGCATGCAACCATAACATTACATGTTATATAACTGAAGAATGTTAGTCTGCATGTTGTTAAATTAACACTGTATGATGAATAACAGTTACTGTAGGTGTCTGTACCTTTAACTTACCCACACACACACACACACACACACACACACGTATGTCCGTTCTACAAATACCTGAGATATGCATAAGTACACCGTATGATCTCCGTCCATATTAACTCTACCCACCTTTACAACCCGACCTTGTGTTCAGCATATCAGCACGCTAGCATCTGCTAAATAGCAATAAACACAGAGGCTGATGGGAAGGTGTTTGGTTATGAACTAAAGTATCGGACAAATTAAACTTCTGACCCTATGACGGCGCTACATGAAAAGTTGAGGTCAACCAAAGTGTCAGACTGTTAACATCTGAACCGCATTTCAAAGACGATCCATCCAGCAGTTGATCAGATTTGCATCTCTCGATCAAAGCGGCGAATATTTGCATCCCTGGAGTCTCGCTGCCAGAAACATTAAAGACAAATGTCATTAGAGTGAAAAATATTTCAGTTCTCCTCAAAGACAACTTCTTTTTCTTTATTTTCTTTGCATCACTCTAAGATAACCGGGTTTAGCGGGCACGTGTGAAAACACCTCGGGGCCGTGTTTGTCACCACAGATTCACTATCCAGACTCATTTTCTTGCGGCGGACTATCACCATCCTCCACGCCGGCTTATCTAACTAACTGATAAATAAACAGTCTGTCACAATGATAACAAGGTCAATTCAATAGGCTGACCAACAGCAATGTTTTTCCCTAAAGCGTTAAGCAGTCACATCTGATGCCTGCGCTGACCTCCATGCTAATGAACAAAACACGGGAGACGGAGCGGGAGGTGGAGAGAAAGAGCCAGCAAATGAATATGAATGAAAGGCAAATCTATCAGAAACACGCCTCCTTTAAATAACCCCCTCCTCCACCGCTTCCCTCACACTCCCACCCCCCTCCACCCAGTTATATTTTATTCTCCAACGCGTGGTGAATTTAATAAATATATGCAAATGTGTGCTGTGGAACATGACGAGTGTAAATCAGGCGAGGATGTTCTTTGAGCGCTGCCGAGATTGAGGCTGAGAGCTGACCCCGGGTTAATCATTTTTCACTTCCCTATCGCATTCAATTCTGCTGCCTCTGTGTGTGTGTGTGTGTGTGTGTGTGTGTGTGTGTGTGTGTGTGTGTGTGTGTACATACGTGTACTACGATGTGGCACGCATGTGTGTGCATCCGTGCCGTGCTAGTGGAAGCAATACACGATTCATTACAAACTTTGTGCACAGGATTAGAAAAATATTTGCTTTTGAAATTATGCAAAATATGATGTCAGTACTTTAAAAAAATGAATAAATAAAAAATCAAAACTCTAAATTTTGGTATTTCACAAGTTTGCTTTAGAAGCCTTTCTTTTGCAGTTTATTTTCACATTTTAATTGCAGTGACAGCCGATCTCTCTTAACTGCAGCGATCGCAAGGTGACGCGATCCAACGGTGTTGTTTCTTCCAAAGCTAAAGCAGAGGAGCGCGTTGTCATTGCCTGTGAGCTGCACGTCTTTGCCTTTGCAGGAAATTATCCTCTTAAACAATAAAATGTTGGCTTAAGTTGTCAAAGTGTGTATTTGAAGCTTTTGTTTGTCCCTCTGTTGTTCCCCAGATGTTAGATAGGTTGATTATGAAGTAACATGATGCTAACATGCTATCAGTGCTGTAAATGGACCAGGTACGTAATGATGGCAGCCTCCTGGACCGGTGCGTGCAAGCTTGCAAAAAAAAAATGACTCTAACATCGCCGGCAGTGACAGTGCAATGTATATACCGACTGTTTGTTCCAACTGTATATAGATTAGTATTTTACAGTACACGAGTAGCACAACCGTTGATCATTTGTCTTTCTAAATGTAACAGCACACGCCGCTGCAGCTGGAATTACCTGGAATGACTGTGAACTCTCAGGAGGCATATATAAGTCCTGACTGTTGCTGTGGAGGTCAGATCAGGCGGGCTGAAAAACAAAGCCAACGCTAATGTGCTTTAAACTAGCCTTTTTTTCTAATGGCCATCAGGGGGCGATATTGTGAACATGAGTTGATTGTCTCAATTGCTAGTTTCAAGGCTTCTTCAATACAGCAGGATGTATATTTAGAGTCCACTACATCTCCACTTATATACAGTCTATAGGTCGGATATAGCATTTTAGCTTCAATGAACAGTGGGCTTTTTAGAAAACGTCCAAACAAAAAGTAAACAATGCTAACAGAACAACAAGACTAGGACTGGGTATCAGTATTTGATCCCTTTAAGATATGAACCAAAAATATTGTATCAAAGCTTCTCCTGTCAAATGAAACCTGCAATCGATCATTTTTGTGCCCAGATCTAGAAAAGCAGCCAATCACCACAAGCATTCTTCTATTTAATTGGATGTGTGATTGGCCCACTACCGCAGCAGCTACAACCCATAAAGCCATGACTGGCCGCACATGGGTATCACCATGGCGATAGCTGAGCCGGCGGCTTACAGGGCTAACAACAGCAACAGTACTGACAGAGCTACGCTTCCAATCAATAAGTTGTGTTTGTGGCCAGAAAACCAAAACAAAGAGCTGAAAGGCCGTAAAATGTTGAGCCGGTGATAATGCTCTGTGGGTTCATCAGACATCATTTGATCCAGTGTCAAGATAAAAACATATTGGGTACAGCAGCTTTAAATGTCCCCTCATAGCCATATAAAGTATGTCTGTCATGTTTTTAGTATAAATGCTGGTGTCATTGGAATATTTGCTCTCCTACTGCTGTTGTCTGCAGTGGCCTTGTTTACTTCAGGAGACACAAAATAAACATTTGTTATTTAACATTAAAACTGTTTTTACATGCATGCTATATTAATTATCACAGGGTGGTTAAAACAATCTGTATCTCCTTGTTCCATCATTTCACTGCAGCTAAGGTTTAAGTTCTTAAGCCTGATTGACAACCTCTTTTCTTCAGCCTGAACCGTTAAAAAACAAAAACTTTCAATTAAACAACTACAATAACTGCAGATATTCTACATGTCTCGAGATTCATTATTCAGCTTCAGCTTCACATATTTTTGGCGTCTTTGAAACTCCGAGGATGTGATTGACTCACGCAAACACGGCTCACATTTGTTTGTAATAATAAACTCACTGGTGGTTCTTGTGGCAGCAGACAGGTTTAGGTGTTTAGGTGTCGGTAGTTTCAGTTTCTTCCCAGAGCAGAGGTCACTGCCACTTGGGGTTTGGCTGCTAATAAATCCCTTTTCTAACTTTCCAGCTAAGATGAAGACTTCAGCTTATATCTAACATCGTCTGATCTCTGACTTTTTTTTTCCAAAAAGAGATGCAAGTCCATTCAATAGACAGGCTTCACGGGTTTCTGAGATTCAACCGATACGCTCCCATCACCTGTGCTGAGTCTCTACACTTGGGCCAACTTTTATTCAGCAACCAGGTATCGTTTGAGAAGTAATCTCAACTCTTAATCTATCAAGAATGTATCATCATGTGATGCCAGAGCTACGTTTGTGCATAATCATCTATCTGCTGCTATATGGCTACTTGATACCTGCAATAAACATTTTAGAAAATACCACACAGTCCAGACAAATGTTCAAACTGGACAGGACAGTGAAGAACACTAAGCTGTTTTTCTATCCATCTTTTATGAAAGATTAGAGAACCAAATCGACTGGATGCTCATGTAGTTGCCTCGTGTTGAATAAAGCTGAAAAACGATGACAACAGCATCATTGTGGTGCTTCACGAGTAGCGCGTACTGTCTAAATTAAAAATATCCGACGCCTGTGCCACACATCACATGTGCAGCATTGTGTGGCTGTTTAAAATGACCGTATTTAACATCGTGAAATACCATTACTGGCTGCTGACGTGCAGAAATGGGCCGACGAGGGCGGCTCATTCACTAAGTTTTCACTTTGGGGTTTGCAACCGAGCTGTAACTTTCATCACACCAGTGTGCCACAGCTGGAATTAATGAAGGAAGGTCCGTTTTAAGGGATACGTTTTATTATTGTCAACAAATAAAATAAAACGTGGGGGGGGGGGGATAATTGCTCCATCAATGAGCCACACTGTCACTCACTGGAGCACCACATGAACCACTGAAAATAGTCCCCAAAAAGCACCAATTACTCCCGTTTGATTCCTTGTAAGCTCTATAAATAACGTGAATCCACCTATAAGTGGAGGCTGGTGTATGGATAATGACCATATAGTAAAACCAAATTGTAATTATTTTGTGTAATATTATAAAGTATGTCTCTAAAGAGAAGTTATACTTGTTAGATTAATAAACACTTAAAATGTCACCCCTTCCATGTTGCATAAGGTGTCATTGTATCGCTCGGAGATATTTCTTGTTGATTCCTTGTTTTTGTACGTCTATCTTAAAAGTGTAAATAAAAATGAACAAATAAAGCTGCATTACAGTGTGACAGAAATCACTTTTTTATGTTTGCACATTGCTTATAAATGCTAAATACCTTGCATGAATGCATTTTTTGGTGTGGGATGCACAGAAGTCTGAGCTATATAATAAAGTAAATACTGAGCATCGCAGTAATGCCTCGCTGCCAACACGGAGCACGCACTATTTGTTAGCTGGAGTGCTTCTTCAGGTAAACATCAGCGGTGAAAAAACAACAGTGGAGAAAACCCTCGAGAGGCACGCGTGTCCATTTGGAGGCACTTCCTGTAGAGCATTCCTGCCGTCTCCGAGCACAGTGCAGCACAATCCCGTCCTCTCACCACAGGCTTTTCTCTGCTCTTTTTCAAATGATTGAGCTTCTAATCAAACGTAATTTAACTCGCTATCTCGGCCCTCGGTGCGGCACTTCTCGCGCTCGCTCGCTCACCCTCACCCATCCTCACCCCTTCCCTGGTAGCCCCTAGCCCAGGGCCTGTTGCCAAGGCAACCGGCATCTCATTTCTAAAGTGTCAGTTTGCATTATTGTCTTCACGCTTTCCAGCAATACTCTCTCTCTCTCTCTCTCTCTCTCTCTCTCTCTCTCTCTCTCTCTCTCTCTCTCTCCCTCTCCCTCTCCCTCTCCCTCTCCCTCTCTCTCCCTCTGTCTGTCCCTCTCTCACAAATACATGTGTACATAAATTGTATACCGTCTCCCTTCAATGCTATTCACTTGAATCCCCCGTCAATACATAGACAATGCAAATATATATATAATGGTGAAATGAAGACAGAACATGCTGAACATTCGGATGTTTTAAAAACATTAGCATATTTGTGGCTAATTCATATTTAACAGTTAAAAAAAAGAGGCAGTAACAACGTAGATAAGAGGAAATTGGTTTTGTCGGCAAAGGTGGAAATGCCATAATTTCTAATAGAAGATTAGTCGAGAGATAAACATGCTAAAGAATCATTTTTAAAAAGCAAAAGGCCATTCAATCAACTGTTTATGTACCTTAAAAACGAGACGGTATACACCAAAAGAGATGTATCCTGACAGGGTGAATTTCACCGTTCAAACCCATCCATAGGTATATACTCTACTGAGCGCCAAGTGACCAGTCTCTGTGGATTGGCTGCTTGGAGGGAGAGGAGGCCTTGGATGACAGATCATTGAAATTTCAGAGAAGTTCAATGTACTGTATCTTGAAGCTCTACAATAAATGGCCTTAAAATTAATCAATGTATTTTGTGTTCATATTGTAAGATGAAGGCGATTTTAAATGGGTGCAGGGATGGTACCACAATATTCAACTCAAGTAAAAAAAGTCTTTAAATTAAAGTAAAAACCGTTAAAATGCACTCCAAGAATATGGTTACACACAACATGAGGCCACAAACAACTACAAATCCCATTCCCATCAAGCCTGAAACACAGACAACCCACCAAGTATTAGTCCGTTAAGCTTCAGCAAGTAAGATTCAGCAGATTCATACGCAACAAACACAGGTTCATACGCAACAAACACAGATTCATACACAACAAACACAGATTCATACGCAACAAACACAGATTCATACACAACAAACACAGATTCATACACAACAAACACAGATTCATACACAACAAACACAGATTCATACGCAACAAACACAGATTCATACACAACAAACACAGATTCATAAGCAACAAACACAGATTCATACGCAACAAACACAGATTCATACAGCAACAAACACAGATTCATACACAACAAACACAGATTCATACAGCAACAAACACAGATTACATACACAACAAACACAGATTCATACGCAACAAACACAGGTTCATACGCAACAAACACAGATTCATACACAACAAACACAGGTTCATAAGCAACAAACACAGATTCATACGCAACAAAACAGTTCATAAGCAACAAACACAGATTCATACGCAACAAACACAGATTCATACACAACAAACACAGATTCATACCAACAAACACAGATTCATACACAACAAACACAGATTCATACGCAACAAACACAGGTTCATACACAACAAACACAGATTCATACGCAACAAACACAGGTTCATACGCAACAAACACAGATTCATACACAACAAACACAGATTCATACACAACAAACACAGATTCATACGCAACAAACACAGATTCATACACAACAAACACAGATTCATACACAACAAACACAGATTCATACACAACAAACACAGATTCATACACAACAAACACAGGTTCATACACAACAAACACAGATTCATACGCAACAAACACAGATTCATACACAACAAACACAGATTCATACGCAACAAACACAGGTTCATACACAACAAACACAGATTCATACACAACAAACACAGATTCATACACAACAAACACAGATTCATACGCAACAAACACAGATTCATACACAACAAACACAGATTCATACACAACAAACACAGATTCATACACAACAAACACAGATTCATACGCAACAAACACAGGTTCATACGCAACAAACACAGATTCATACGCAACAAACACAGATTCATACACAACAAACACAGATTCATACACAACAAACACAGAGTTCATACACAACAAACACAGATTCATACGCAACAAACACAGATTCATACAGCAACAAACACAGATTCATACGCAACAAACACAGGTTCATACACAACAAACACAGATTCATACGCAACAAACACAGGTTCATACACAACAAACACAGATTCATACACAACAAACACAGATTCATACACAACAAACACAGATTCATACACAACAAACACAGATTCATACGCAACAAACACAGGTTCATAAGCAACAAACACAGATTCATACACAACAAACACAGATTCATACACAACAAACACAGATTCATACGCAACAAACACAGATTCATACGCAACAAACACAGGTTCATAAGCAACAAACACAGATTCATACGCAACAAACACAGATTCATACGCAACAAACACAGATTCATACACAACAAACACAGATTCATACACAACAAACAGATTCATACACAACAAACACAGATTCATACGCAACAAACACAGATTCATACACAACAAACACAGATTCATACACAACAAACACAGATTCATACGCAACAAACACAGATTCATACACAACAAACACAGTTCATACGCAACAAACACAGGTTCATACCAACAAACACAGATTCATACGCAACAAACACAGATTCATACACAACAAACACAGATTCATACGCAACAAACACAGATTCATACACAACAAACACAGATTCATACACAACAAACACAGATTCATACACAACAAACACAGATTCATACGCAACAAACACAGATTCATACGCAACAAACACAGATTCATACGCAACAAACACAGATTCATACACAACAAACACAGATTCATACACAACAAACACAGATTCATACGCAACAAACACAGGTTCATAAGCAACAAACACAGATTCATACGCAACAAACACAGATTCATACGCAACAAACACAGATTCATACACAACAAACACAGATTCATACACAACAAACACAGATTCATACGCAACAAACACAGATTCATACGCAACAAACACAGATTCATACACAACAAACACAGATTCATAAGCAACAAACACAGATTCATACGCAACAAACACAGGTTCATACGCAACAAACACAGATTCATACGCAACAAACACAGGTTCATACACAACAAACACAGATTCATACACAACAAACACAGATTCATACGCAACAAACACAGGTTCATAAGCAACAAACACAGATTCATACGCAACAAACACAGATTCATACGCAACAAACACAGATTCATACACAACAAACACAGATTCATACACAACAAACACAGATTCATACGCAACAAACACAGGTTCATAAGCAACAAACACAGATTCATACGCAACAAACACAGGTTCATAAGCAACAAACACAGATTCATACGCAACAAACACAGGTTCATACACAACAAACACAGATTCATACGCAACAAACACAGGTTCATAAGCAACAAACACAGATTCATACGCAACAAACACAGATTCATACGCAACAAACACAGGTTCATAAGCAACAAACACAGATTCATACGCAACAAACACAGGTTCATAAGCAACAAACACAGATTCATACGCAACAAACACAGGTTCATACACAACAAACACAGATTCATACGCAACAAACACAGGTTCATACACAACAAACACAGATTCATACACAACAAACACAGATTCATACACAACAAACACAGATTCATACGCAACAAACACAGATTCATACACAACAAACACAGATTCATACACAACAAACAGATTCATACACAACAAACACAGATTCATACACAACAAACACAGATTCATACGCAACAAACACAGATTCATACACAACAAACACAGATTCATACACAACAAACAGATTCATACGCAACAAACACAGATTCATACACAACAAACACAGATTCATACACAACAAACACAGATTCATACACAACAAACACAGATTCATACGCAACAAACACAGGTTCATAAGCAACAAACACAGATTCATACGCAACAAACACAGATTCATACACAACAAACACAGATTCATACACAACAAACACAGATTCATACGCAACAAACACAGGTTCATAAGCAACAAACACAGATTCATACGCAACAAACACAGGTTCATACACAACAAACACAGATTCATACGCAACAAACACAGGTTCATACACAACAAACACAGATTCATACACAACAAACACAGATTCATACACAACAAACAGATTCATACGCAACAAACACAGATTCATACGCAACAAACACAGATTCATACACAACAAACACAGATTCATACACAACAAACACAGATTCATACACAACAAACACAGATTCATACGCAACAAACACAGATTCATACACAACAAACACAGATTCATACACAACAAACACAGATTCATACACAACAAACACAGATTCATACGCAACAAACACAGATTCATACACAACAAACACAGATTCATACGCAACAAACACAGATTCATACACAACAAACACAGGTTCATACGCAACAAACACAGATTCATAAGCAACAAACACAGATTCATACACAACAAACACAGATTCATACGCAACAAACACAGATTCATACACAACAAACACAGATTCATAAGCAACAAACACAGATTCATACACAACAAACACAGGTTCATACG
This sequence comes from Chelidonichthys spinosus, assembly GCA_029853015.1. Lineage (NCBI taxonomy): Eukaryota > Metazoa > Chordata > Actinopteri > Perciformes > Triglidae > Chelidonichthys > Chelidonichthys spinosus. The sequence goes on from CM056840.1 coordinate 20,978,149, forward strand.
CAACAAACACAGATTCATAAGCAACAAACACAGATTCATACACAACAAACACAGATTCATACACAACAAACACAGATTCATACGCAACAAACACAGATTCATACGCAACAAACACAGATTCATACGCAACTAACACAGATTCATACGCAACAAACACAGATTCATACGCAACAAACACAGGTTCATACACAACAAACACAGATTCATACACAACAAACACAGATTCATACGCAACAAACACAGATTCATACGCAACAAACACAGATTCATACACAACAAACACAGATTCATACACAACAAACACAGGTTCATAAGCAACAAACACAGATTCATACGCAACAAACACAGGTTCATACACAACAAACACAGATTCATACGCAACAAACACAGGTTCATACACAACAAACACAGATTCATACACAACAAACACAGATTCATACACAACAAACACAGATTCATACGCAACAAACACAGATTCATACACAACAAACACAGATTCATACACAACAAACAGATTCATACACAACAAACACAGATTCATACGCAACAAACAGATTCATACGCAACAAACACAGATTCATACACAACAAACACAGATTCATACGCAACAAACACAGATTCATACACAACAAACACAGATTCATACGCAACAAACACAGATTCATACACAACAAACACAGATTCATACACAACAAACACAGATTCATACGCAACAAACACAGGTTCATACACAACAAACACAGATTCATACACAACAAACACAGATTCATACGCAACAAACACAGATTCATACACAACAAACACAGATTCATACACAACAAACACAGATTCATACACAACTAACACAGATTCATACGCAACAAACACAGATTCATACGCAACAAACAGGTTCATACACAACAAACACAGATTCATACACAACAAACACAGATTCATACGCAACAAACACAGATTCATACGCAACAAACACAGATTCATACACAACAAACACAGATTCATACACAACAAACACAGATTCATACGCAACAAACACAGATTCATACACAACAAACAGATTCATACACAACAAACACAGGTTCATACGCAACAAACACAGATTCATACGCAACAAACACAGGTTCATACACAACAAACACAGATTCATACACAACAAACACAGATTCATACACAACAAACACAGATTCATACACAACTAACACAGATTCATACGCAACAAACACAGATTCATACGCAACAAACACAGGTTCATACACAACAAACACAGATTCATACACAACAAACACAGATTCATACGCAACAAACACAGATTCATACACAACAAACACAGATTCATACGCAACAAACACAGATTCATACGCAACAAACACAGATTCATACGCAACAAACACAGGTTCATAAGCAACAAACACAAAACAAAACAATCACACAACTTCCAGCAACACACGGTTAAATGAAGACTGCCGTGGTCGTACTCACCCGTCTGGACGTCATGTTGTGAGTCCTCCACTTCCTTCCACGTCCAACTTCTCTTCCCGTTTAGTCCCGACGTCAGATAAAACCTCTCAGTCCCAGTAAAACAGTCCAAACGCAGCAGAAAGGCCTCACTGAAGGTACAAGCTCCATCATTTAGCATGTTAGCATGTAGCATGCCAGCTAGCAGGCCCAAAGTGCACCTGTTGCGACGCAAAATCCTGGGTGCGTTTGATTTATGTCACCTAGCGGCCAAATGTGGATTTACCCACCGGTGTTGCGTTTAAAGCTGCATTTAAATGGTCATTACCTTATTTCTATTTATTTATTTATTTATTTATTATATCCCTGTTTCTCTGCACCCATGTCTGTATATTTGAAAGTCAATAAAAAAACTAGTTAACAAATGAAAAATAAATATATTTATTTTTACATTATATTTTATATATTTTTGTATTTATATTTTTTAATTAAATATATATATATATATAAATATAACACACACACACACACATACAATCACTCTACATATAACACACATTACATAACCCCTAATGAAGTAGTCGTTAATTTGATTGTGTTTCTTTGCACCTGTTCACTATCTGCAATAATAATTTGCTGCAAGTTAAAGTCACACAAGCTCCTCAGTGGAATTTGTTTTGTGTTTTTGCCACCAAAACACGTTAGAAGTGAAAATAACAGCAGCCTTTTTGTAAGAGAATGTGAACATTTCAGGATGAAAGTTCCAGCTGGTCCCACTGACCTCAAGCCTTTGTCTGTAGTCAGTCTGTGCTTTTGAAGGCAGCATCTAGGAATCCTGGGAATGTCAACACGCCACACGTTACAGATTGATCACAGAAAAGAGCATTTTTTCACTTGTTTGAGATTCCGTCGTAAAATTGTGTTGGTTTTCTCATAAAGTTCATTCCTCCCATTAAATCCTGTTTTTGTAAATTGTGACTTTATCTCCCATGTGATGGAGATCCTAATCCTGCATAATTCATGAGGGTAATTATTTGCTAGGCTTATTACAGTAAGATTGCTTCTTCAGCTGCATTCTCCCCAAAATCTATCTCGCAATCACAATCACCACACACAATATCACACCAAAACATTTAAAACCATTTATTTCATGGGAAAACTCCATTGAACGTATACAGAGGCTTAATGAGTGCCGGTCACTCCCTGCTGGCCTGCTAAACAACTTTTAATTCTCTTCTTATGTTAATTATTACATTACATATTACATTTGAATTGTTATATCTTGAGAGTTCCATCTGTATCTGCAATGTAACATATCTCTGTCAGGTAAATGTAGTACAATATATTTCTTTGAAGTACAACGTCACACTTAGTACAGTTGAGTTGCTTATTTTTTAAATGCTTTGTAAGGAATTTTAGGGTACAATGAGATGGAATAGGCAACTTTAGGCAACTTTATTTGTATAGCACATTTCATACACAAGGCAGACTCAAAGTGCTTCACATCATAAAACAAAGTGAGAAGAAAAAAGAAAAGAAAAATAGAAGAATTAAAAGAAAATAATAAAAATTTTAAAAATGCATTACAGAAAGAAAATAGAATAAAAACATATTTGCAATAATTAAAAACAGTGCAGACATTAAAAGATTTAGCAGAAAGCTATGGTGAACATAAAAGTTTTCAGTCTAGTTTTAAAAGTGGTCAGAGTTGGGGCAAGTCTTACATCTTCAGGAAGTTTATTCCAGCCATTTGTTGCATAGTGACTAAATGATGCTCTCCCGTGATTGTTGTTTACACATCGAAAGACCGCGAATAGTGACATAATTCAATCTTTTTTTTTATCTTAAAATAATTATGAATCTTGAGTTGTGTGTGGGGCTCTTTTAGTTAAACGGTAAAGTTTCACCGGTGTTTTTAACCATGAGCAGCCATACAATGTGTGTGAGTCACGCATGCATGTCAAGCAAACCACAGGCCAAACATTCAGCCCGTTCTGAGCATGTCTTCAACGGCCGCTACACCACTAACACAAAGGCTCGACTACAAAGTGGGAAAATAAACACTTCATCTTACCACCATTCCTCTCCCACGTTAAAATGTTGACAATTTCCTACCTGATGAATGCAGCAAATCAACGCGTTGGCAGGAAAACGCCAAAAATGTCACGTAATGCATTGTGTGTAAGTGTCAACCCAACAGTAATGAACAAGCACCTCCTGGCTAGGTGCTTGAACGCAGCGAGGTGCTTCCACAAAGTGAGCACCGGTTCATAACACAGTTATGTAAAGTGGAGTGTTTTTGAAGGTCTTAAGTGAACATTACCTGTGATCTCATTCTCGTTAGAAACTGAGAACATTGTGAAGTGTTGATAGTTGCCGCGGTCTTTCGATGTGTGTGAATATGTGAGAACGTGTCTGGGTAGAAGAAGAAGAGGAAGAGGAGGAAGAGAAGGAGGAAGAAGAAGAAAGCTGTGGGACGTCAGCTCAAGTCAGGCTGCTTTACGTTGGAAGTGTGAACTCTGCAGCCACCAGTGAGAATGCAGAGGAGATGTTTGTTGAATATCAGGGTGTGACATGTCACAAGTTTATGAAGGCCCGGGGAAATTAAGTTTATTTATACCTTTGAGTGATCTTCATATTGTTGGAGTATTCGCCAGCTCACTCTTGGGGCAGGAAGCTGTCACCATATACTACTCCACAGGAAATACACGGTAATTGTTGTTGGAAGAAAAGTATGAAACAAAAAGTTCAACATTTCAGAAGGAAACAGTCTATTTACTCCACTATTTATCTGATGTCGTTACTGGTGCTGAATTTCAATAATGAGCTAGTACATTAAAGGGGCACTGCACCAATTTTACACGTAAAAGTCAGTTTAATCTACAACTAACTGTACATTAACATAAGTTGATCAGTTTCAACAGCATTAATAACCAAGTCATTTAATTTAGAATAATACAATGCTTTGAAAGGGTTGTGCTTTTGATTTAGATACTTCAAGTATAATTTGCCAATAATGCTTCTTGATTTAAGTAATATGAGTGCAGGACTTTTAATGGAGTATTTTATACTAGTTCTGTTGTTTGTTTTCCAGGAAGAAAGTGATGCGTTTTGATATAAAAATACTAAGAATTTGATTTTGTTTTGTCACTTTTTTCAGCATATATTAAAATTAAAGGTTAAATGGGAACACAATCTGATGTCCAGGGATGTCCTCTAAAAGGATTTTAAAAAAAGGTCATTTTAATTTCTTTAAGTTCTGTTCCACCATTGATCATTTTAAATCAAGTTTTTCCTGACATTTTTTTCTACATGTCTTTTATTGTATTACATGATGTTTTCTTGCCTTTTATGTCTGTTGTGAATACCTGCATTGGGGCAGATAGTAACCTCTGCTGATAAGCACTTTGGATCAAATCCTGCTGTTAATTATTATAAATACACAGACTTGACTGGTTAATATTTTCCAGGAAGAAAAATGTATCAGATTATGATATAAACATAAGAGGAAATTGATTTCTAACGTGTTAAAAGGGCATTTTTCAGCTCGACTTTAAGGTAAAGGAGTTGAGTAAGTAAATCTACGACTATAGGTTTAATGTCTGTATTTCCTCTACGTTCCCGGCCATCCAGCCCACGGTGCAGGACTGAGTCGTCCGAGGCCTCCCAGGACCTGCAAGGTTAATATTTGAAGGAAGGATGGCCCATAAATATGAGCAAAGGGACTTTTAATTAAATAAGCACTTCTTAAATATTCTCCTGGGCCTGCTGCTTTTGTTTAAAGATGATTGATTGACTACTATCTCTCCAGGCAGGACCATTAGTTTCGCCACTCCCCGCCATACTCCATCCCTCCCCATCTTCCCTCTATTTTTCCAGCTCTGCCAACATCTCTCCTCCCTTTCTCTCTCAATTACCTCTTTTTTCCTCCCTCCTTTTCTCTCCCCCCTCCCTTATTCATCCCACCTCCTGCCTCCCTGTTTTTTCCTCCTGCGTTCTCCGTGCGTCTGCTGTCAGCTCCCCTTCCTTTTCTCTTTTCATCAGTCCACGTCCCTGAGCTTCTCTCAGGAGGCCCATATTTCTCCAAACTCATGACAAGGTAATGAGGCCATGCTAAATCCTACCACGCCCTGGAGCAACATCAGAGGGTGGAGGGGCAGGTCGGGGCCCCTGCCTGGCCCCGGCCGCCTCCACGTCTGCTTCAGCCACTCTGCGAGGCATCTGTCATCGCCCGGACTCCAAATAAAACTTTCTGATGTGCAGAACTTTGCAAATCAAAGACAAAATAAAAAGCATCTCTCCAACCATCCGGCTGCCCTCGTTCTCCTCCTGTCTCCGTCCCCCTTCAGCTCTCTGCCGCTTCCCTCCTTCCTCTGGAGCTGCAGCGGCAGCCTGCCATGCTCTGCTGATTTCTAGCTGGAAGATGGGGATCGGCGGGGGAGCTCGGTCTGGCTGTGGGCAGCTGAGCCATGGACAACACACAAAGAAACAGGTAGAAACTCTGCTGCAATCACTATAAGCTCTCCTTGTGTTTGCTGTGTGCATATAGAAAACCTTGATCTGTGTACTGCACGTGGGCGGGAGGCGGTACAATACATCCAACAGAATGATGCAATCTAATGTGTTACATTTTATTCCCATGACTTTATCCATTTTTTGCCAACAAAGGATCTATGGGATGTCACGCAGGTCACGCTTTCCTTACATACGTCACCTTGAGGGAAAGCGGCAGCTTACTCTGGCATTCTGTGGATTTTTATATGGCTGCATTTCCCATTTATACTTTATTTATGAAGAGAAAATACAACTATTAGCGCAGCAATCAGACATCAATTACGCCCAAACAGAGAGCCGCACATTGTGCAGGAATGAATGAGGATGATATACAGCACAACCGACAAAAGAAAGTGTTCAGAACAGTTTGGAAACAACACTGTTTTGTGATCCTTTCCATTACAAATAATGAAGTTCCTTTCACTAACTAAGACACACAGGCGAGTCAATGCCATGACGGGGAAAAGGAGAAAAAGGAAAACGTAATAATTGTGGATTTGAAAACAACCGCCGTGCATTCATCAGCCCGTTATCGATCATGTGAACCGAACATGTTTACCAAAGACTTTTAATGATACTCCTGCAAACTGAAACGCAAACAGAGAGATTGACATGGATTGGTCCGTGTGTGGGAAGAAGTGACACTCCACAGAGATGGTGTGATAATGGAGGCGGTGGAGAGAAAACACTCGGCGGGTGCGCGGTAGGATATAGAGACGATGGTCGCACTCCAAGTGTCGGACAGAGAAGCAGGTAAAGTAGGCTGCAGGTGAATGGTAGAGGTAGAGGTGTGTGTGTGTGTGTGTGTGTGTGTGGTTGTGTGTGTGAGAGAGAGAGAGAGAGAGAGAGAGAAGGGGGGTATGCAGGCATATTAAAAATGCAGCAGTGGGGAGCAGGCCGGGGATTCACAGTAATTAGATGACAAAACGGCGGCGGGCTGGAGATGAGAGAGAGGGGTCACACACAATGCCACCGCCGCCGGGTAATTTGTAAGTGTCAATCACTAGCCTGCCAGGGGAAAAGCGAGAGGGAGAGAGGGAGTGGGAGGGTGAGGAGAGGAGAAGGGGAGGGGGGAGTGTATAGCGGGATGAGGGGGAGGAGGAGGAGGAGGCAGAGAGATAGAGGGAGTGAGACAGAATATGAGGGTTCTGCAAGAGACGGGAGGGAAGGAGGTTCAAAAAAAGGAAAGGAAAGTCAGAGGAGACAGGAAAAATGTAAAGATAGAGAGAAGAGCGTGAGAGCCGAGGAGACAAAAAGGAAGAATAAGTGACATGTTGGTTTCTTTTTTTAAATCTCTAAGATTCAGCTTCATAAACATTATAAATTCTTGGGGTCATTTCTGTCAAAATCAAATAAACAACTGCAACAACAGTGTTACGCCGTGTCATCATATTAACCCGAGCTGTACATTATTCTACAGTTATAACACACACACACACACACACACACACACACACACACACGCACACACACACACACACGAACACACACACACACACGAACACACACACGAACACACACACACACACACACACACACACACACACACACACTTTTTTTCTCACTTTCAGCTCTGTGCATGCAGAAAGCCTATGGGGAGATCATGCGTTCCGTCATGTATGTGCGTGCGTGCGTCCGTCTGTCTGTCCACCACTGATCTCTGGTACTACTGGAACCGTCAGCCTGATATCTTCTGTGCTCATGTATGGCTGTATGGTCATAGACCCTGCATGGTTGTGGTGACAATTATATTAAAAATAAATGCTACTTCAGTCGCAGAAGTCATTTTCATCAGTCGGTCGGGCTAAAATCATAACTTACCTAATCTGTTGCAGGCCACATTCTGGCCCTTTGTCGTGGCTCAAAAACTGAAATCGATAAAAAGAGTTTGGTCTCCTTTTGAGTCAGAAGATCTGCAGATTAAAGAGAGGCACAACACAAGCTCAATAAATCCCAGTTATGTGTTTGATTTATTCAGGAGGGGAGAGGGGGGGACCCACATCTGCACTCTACCGAGTTCACTTTCTAATATATTCAGTTTTCAATTTCAGCCTCCGACATAATGCAATGAGAAAGAACTGAATTTCCTTTGTGGTGCTCAAATTTTTTTAATGAAGGGACTTTTTGTAGAACTCAACAAAATGTTCCAGAAAGTCAACCATTTTTTGGTTGAAAGTAGTCCCAGTCAAACCAGTTTACAGTGACCGTGACACTGGAAAGACAGGTCATTTCCTTTGTTTCATTTTTGGGGATTTTGAAATTAAAATTGTCACCGCGTTGACCCGTATTACAGCGCAAGCAAAGATCTTAAAGAAAAATATTTCTAAACACGGACAAATTAAATTAGCCTGTTTAGTGTTTGGACGTCCGTAGAAGGAAGAGCCGGGACAGATGAGAGGATGACTGCATCAAGGGTCGCAGTCCCGATTCAAAACCACACCACCGCAGCTCCGTGGTTCCTCCAGCAGCCAGCCGAGACACCAGTCAGCCCCTTCCTTCATTACCAAACTGTCAAGGCTCAAATTAATTGCAAACTTCTAAATTCAGGTGCAACGGCATGGACACATTCAAATCACTGAGGCACAAAAGGAGCTGAATGAAAATGGCATTAACCTCAACAGGATCAGCAGTGTATGTAAATATTCATCATGTTATAGGGTAATTGTATGGCTTTTGCCATGTGGTTTTGACAGACAGGTGAATGTGTGTGTGTGTGTGTGTGTGTGTGTGTGTGTGTGTGTGAGAGAGAGAGAGAGAGCTCTTTCAGTCTTTTCAGAGCGACTACAATGGGGGTAGTTGTTGGCATTATTCCAGCGAACCAGTGTGCGAGGAGCCATCACAATGGGCAAAGCAGCACAGCAGTCTGTGGGGTTACATGCATAGGACGCCATACAGTATAACCCTGTGTTTATACACACACATGCACACACACAAATCAGGTTAAAAGCATGTGGCAGATAAAAAAAAAAAAGTCCATAATCTGCCTTTACACATGCAAAATACTCCTGCTGGTATTGTGTCAGCAAGTCAAGGCGGTGACATGACATGACATAACACCGCTGACATATAATGGATTCCTCAGGGGGGATGCTGTCCTGCAGGACCACTGTGGTGTCTTACGCTGCAGCCATGCACACACCTGAGGAGGTACACACACACACACACACACACACAGCAGAAAACAAACCTTCCTGAGACGGCGCTCCGCCAACAATTAACCGATGTATATAAAAAGAAAAACTTTTAAGTTGTGTTTAATTCCACGAGCAAAGCAAATGCACACAAAAAAACAGAGCCAGAAAACGATTACAACTAAACAGGGTGAAAAACTGTAAACTGAAGGTGTATTAATTATATATGCATAATTAAAGGCAATTAAAAATCTTCACAGTATAAATACAACAAAGAAGAAAACCCATGAAATACAACTGAGACAAAGATAACTTGTAACCTCTGTCTCTGCCTTAATTAAAAGGAATTTGAAGCACAGTAACACACACATGCACACAAAACACCTTTGGAAGTGTCTTAATTGGGAAATGATTAAACTCCTCTTTTCTGTTTATTCTTTAGTCAATAATTAGCAGCACTGCCGTTTGTGCACCTTTGCTTCCTTTAGCGGTGCTGACGCAAATTCTTCCTGGAGCAACGATACAACTTTAAACGGACGCTAGCTTTAGCCAGGGTTTTGTAAAACACCGACATCACCCCTCGACACTTTCACAACATTTGGAAAAGAAGGACAAAAAGGCGTCTAATCTTTAAAAGTCCTGAACGTCCTCACTTTGCTGCTGCCACGAGTAATGTGACCATCGCTAACTTAATTAAGTGATTCATTGTTTAGTCGAGAAAATGTCAGGAAATGAGTGAAAAACAAGTTGAGAGGGCAGAGGACGACGTCCGGCGGTTTGATCCTGCAGCAGAAGCAAGTTTGTACTATTAGATAAAGTTTCAAAGTAAAAGTCCTCACTGCAGCAAAATGAAGCCCTGTATCTGTTGTACTTTTATATTATATAATAATTACTACCAGTGCATTCATTGTTTTACCGCTGTTTTTGGAGCTACTTTGTGAACTGCATTTTTAATCTATAAAACCGCATTATATTTCAATGTGTTGTATGTCAGGTATTTATTTGTAAAGTAACGAGCAATTACAGCCGTCGACATTCACAATATTATCCTCCGATATGCAGTACTAAGAAGCATAAAATGGAAAGTACAAGTACCTCGAAATCCCTGAGTAAGTGTACATTCCACCACTGTTGATGTCCAGCCAACATTCTAGTCACATTTTGTAAATGGACATTTCTATTATTAAAAAAAAAAAAAAAAGGCATTGCATATCACCAAAACAACAACAAAACAATCTTTTTCTGAGCCTTTTTCACTGTATTTTCACTGGAAATAATCAGCTCCTGAAAGTTTTACATGAACAAAAGTGTATTTCCCTTCCTCCGTCCATGTGAATGAGAACTTGGGGGGGTCAAATGACTATTTTTCAGGCATATTAAAAAGTTTGACAGTATGGGCTTCTGTAGAGTCTCCAGGGACTATTTCTTCAGTAGAAGGTAGTAGAAAAATGTCCCTACTGACATCCTTAAATCTCATTTTTCAACATGTCGCCATGTTTTTGGATAAACCTCAGAGATACATCCCAAAAACACGGGCAAACATTTTAAGTCGAGAAGAAGACCGCCGTGTCACACACCTTATAGAGTCAGAACAGCGAGAGCAGACTGATGATGCAGCTTTTAAGGCAGAGATACTGAAATACAGTGATTTCAGAAAACAATTAATCTAAGAAACACCTCGCTGGCAGCTGTGCACGAGTGTTTACGTGTGATTGGCTGTGTGTGTGTGTGTGTGTGTGTGTAACCTGACAGCCTGCTGCACAATAGGGGTCCAAGTGAGTGTGAACTTTATTCGTTCCCACAGCTGCCATTAACAGACGGAATGAACAGCCTCTTGCTAATAAAGTGAATAAATAAATAACGCTTAAGAGGCCATGTTTACCTCCTCAGTCTCTGTCGATTAGAGCTTCTGGAGAAAAAAAAAACACCCAAAAAACAAAGCAGGTCTCAAACTGTGTGTGTGTGTGTGTGTGTGTGTGTGTGTGTGTGTGTGTGTGTGTGTGTGTGTGTTAAGCACAGTTCATACATTCACCTTGGTAATTACAGTCACTGTTAACTCGGTGTTAAAGGCCAAGGCTGGCGATATGCAGCTTTTTATCGTCAACAAAACCAATGAAAAGACTGTCGTCCCTCAATACGTCCTGACTTCCTGTCTGTGGCGCTCAGCTCCAGGCCCACTGAGTCCCAATGTTTTATTTCATATTTAATAAAAAGTGCCAAATAATTATCATTGTAGTGGTGACAATTAGTTGAGTAATCAATGAGAAATAACCAGCAACTTTTGGTCACGCCTAATATTAAGGACCTTGTAATAAGCGTTAATTAATGAGTAATAAGACCCATATAAGAAAAACTAATATTGCATATAACCAGACTTATCGTTAAGTTTTTCAAGCGTTATTAATCAACGCAGGTGATTCTAAGACGATCATTTTGCTAATCGTCATTGTTATGTCGCCATCTAAAAGCTTAAAAGGGACATTTCAGCCAAATCACAAAAACACCTTCATCACAGTGGCATCTAGCCATGCAGATACTTTTTATATTTGATATATCACTGAGATTCTTCCAATCACACTAAAACAATAGAGGTGAGGTTGTTTGGCCTCACAGTGAGAGCTATAGCTATAAATAAAGACACTGAGATCATGTCCTCTGTATTGTTTCTGGGATTTAAGGGAAGTTTATATGATTTAGATAAAAACACATATTTCAGACAGATATTACAGGTATTTTTACACTCAATATATTCAAATTTGGACCAGCAAAATAAACAAAAAGTACACAGTATTTTAATGAATTCAGATTACATTTTTCTTTTGAAAAACAGCTTTCTATGTTGTGAAATAAAACGATAAAGTAATTCCAACTCGAGGTCCACTTGCAACCTTTTTCAGAGCTTTTGAACCGCATTGCACTTTCTATTCTATCTTTTGTCTCCGTCTCACGCTTCATTTGCAGGTATGCTAATTCCTCATCATTTCCTGGGAGTTTTCTAGGAAGTCCTGGTCACCTGCTAATTACGCTAATAAAAGATATACAACGCTATTTGTTATTTAACTGAGGTTTTTGTTTGTGTTGAGCAGTCATTGATTTCCAGAGGAATTTCTCAGAAAGACCTGCGCCATTTAAATAAAACCTGCAGGAATTATAATTCAACACCTCGCTCACTAAATTAAATATGAATAATTCAATTCATTAAAATATTTTAGGTCTTCCATTGTGAGTATTTTGACTCATGGCCTTGGTATTTTTGCTTACAAAAGGGTATTAAAAAAAAGAAAATTAAACAGCAACATGGGTCATCTGCAGAACACGCTGGCGACAGTTTTAATACGGCGTCACAATTTCTTCAGTGGTCGTTGCTTTAAATACATCTTTGTGTAAATTGTGCACTGCAAGTCCTCGATGTGGAATTCTTCAAAAGTCTTTTGTGAAACAAAAATGCAATTCATCTCCAATGAATGGGCAGCAGGAATAACAATTAATATATATATATAAAAATTGTGATACCACAAACAGTAAAATGAGGGGGAAAAGTTGGATCGTTTTATAATTTTGGCCCCTCGAGGAAACAAGAAATCCAGTGACGTTTATGGTGTTCAAGGTGCTGACCCGGCTCCAAGAGGAAGAATGATGGAAGAGGAGGATCAGCGTGAAAGTGTTTAGCTGCTGGTTGAAAGACTATAGTGCATAGCAGAGAGTATAGAGTGAATGGGGGATAGAGACAGAGGATGGGGGGAGGCGGAGGAGGAGGAGGGGGTTGCAACAAGATGGAGAGAGACTGCCTGCACATACTGTCAAGGCAGTTAATATAAGGTGTGGAGATAAGGCCCCACAGACAAACATTGACCAAATCAGGCATTTCAGCAGCGCAGCCCGAACTGTCAGTCAGCCTGAGAGACAGACCAACAATCAGCACTTTACCTCTGATAAGGGCTCTACTGGGCGCGTGCAGGAAATAGCCAATCTGCGGCCAGCCTGGCAAGGAGGGCGATGGCGGGGGGGGGGGGGGGGGGGGGGGGGGAGCGTGATGATGGAGAGTGAAGGGGTTAGAGGAGGGAGCGAATGCAAGGAGACAACAAGTGAGGGGAAAGTGGCCTATAAATTTAAAGAGAAATGTGGACCAAGAGTTCATAGGAAAGGATAATACCCGAGAGAACGGACAGACGCAGGGAAGGAGGAAGGAAACAGGGTGATATTCCACCACACCCCACCCGAGTGCTCTCGCAGAGAGAGAGATTCAGTGGGGAATATAAATGATGGGGATGGGGGGGGGATAGAAGAGAGAGGTGTGATATCGGCTCCTAAAATAGTGTCTCTCCCCAGTTTTTTGTCACCTGGGAACAGCTTGCACAGAGAGTGTGAGAACTTGGTTTAGACCAACACCTTACATTAATGATTTGCCAACAGCTTTGACTAGCTCATTATTCAACACGCTGTTCGCCCTGCCTTGCACACAATAGCATCATTTCATCGTCTCTATTGATTAATGGTGCATATAGTGTGTGCATGCGCAAATTCGCTCGCATGAGTGTGTGCGTGGCGCGCCTGAGTGAAGGATAACACTCCCTATTTAATGGAGGAGTCTGCACTAGCCATGAAATTCCCTCATAACAAAATAAACACATCCAAAATGCTGGCGCGGATGCCTATGGAAATCCATGAGGCAGTGGGAGGCCACATGGGTAGCTTGGACCCATACTGGCCCCTATAGGTCACAACGGGAACTACAGTCTGGGAGCAAGTTGGTGGAAATAAATTCCCAGCCGTTTACCTTTGTCAAACACATTTAGGTTCCTCCAAGCCAAACAGGGGAGAACACCAACAGCTGGCGAGTATTTATTTTTGGGAAGTGGAGTCAGAGGGGTGTCTGGCTCTTCCTTGATCACAAACCAGACCACTGACCACTGATAAACAGTAGGAACCGTAAACAAGCTAATCACCGAAGGCCCTATTTGTATTCTCATTTGTGTTTGCACACCCAGGAAAAGGGGAGGGAGGGCGCAAAAAGGGCCAGGAAATCAGGCGAGGGAGGCGGAGGCGTGAGGGCGGAGTGTGTGCGTGAGCGAAAGGGTTAAGTTCCCTCCCTGGTTGCATGCTGCTTTCTCTTGCTCTGTCAAGCCCCATTAAACCTGCTACACCACAGCAATAAGGTGCCATCAATTACAGGCACGCCGCCATCAATGCAGAGCGCAGAGGAGAGAGGCAGGAGCACATAAACAGGACAAACGGCCACATAAAAGACCCGCAGCCTGCCTCGTAGACGGCTAAACACACAGTCTCCCCGCTGCGTCTCTCCCCGCATCACCTACCAGGTTTACCTTCAGTCCGCTTGTGAATGGGAACACGCTTTGTTTTTTATTGAATATACATTCATTTCAGATCCACTTTCATTCATGACAGCAGCAGAAAAATGTGTAAAAAAAGGGGAAAAGAGAGATTTGGCCACCACTGGGCGACGATGTTAATTGCAGTGTGCTTCTACTGCCCCCATGTGATCACAGCGAAACGGTCCCGAACCACACAAGCATCAAATTCCACACTTCAAAATAGGAAAAAAATTAAATAAACACCTCTTATGGTTATATCCACACTCCTCACAATCACGGGGCAGAAAAGAATAAAAATCAATTAGACCATCATGATGGGGAAAGATCAATAGCAGTGAGCATTCTTGAACGTGACGTATACAAGCGTGTTTCGTCTCCATCACAGACCAGCCTGAATTCCTCAAGGCTCTGACTGTATTATCAGCCATTCAGCAAGAGAAAGACACAACAGCTGTCCATTCAGTGTCAGACGAGGAAGAAAGACGGATCACCGCCGCGCTCAGATCTGTGCAGGTAATTGCTGCCAACCGGCAGAGAGGGAAAGAAGCGGATCCGTCTTTGCCTTTTCTGATGTGTCTTTAAAGATCACTGATTGATCACGGTTCTCTGTGTCAGAACATAACAGAAAGTCAAGCCTTCGGTTATTCAATTTCAGAAATGCAATGGAAGTATCTTTGAAATTAAAATAGAACTAAGAAATTAGCCTTTTTTAAAGTTATTATTCAAAGAAAAGTATTTTATATGTCTGTTTATAATGATTTTATATATGAATCTGAGGCGAGGTATCAGTATTAGAATCTGAAAAAGTTGAAGCATCATTAATAAAACAATGTATGCAATAAGAAAGGATCAAATCTGGTAGGTATATTGGTATTGGATTTATTTGAGATGAATCATTCTATCATATAAAAAAAGTTGCACATTAAATCCAGATATTTCCATTTTTCAGTAGAAAATCTAAATTTTTCTTTTCAGTTTTTATCATAAAAGCAGTCAAACCTGCCGGAACAAGAATGAAGAGACTCTTGAGACTTTATGTTTGAACTTTAAAGGATTGGTTTACCAAATTATTTCCTCTCATCACATCAGTGGCACGTACCTCGGCATGCTGGCAGCGTTTATTTTTATTTTTAAAGGTTTATTCTGGATATCTGGCCACAGTTTTCATAAGGATGGCTTGTTCAACCACATAAATACTAGTTCTTAAAAACTGCTCACGGGGAGGTCCGTGGATTATCCACAGCCCCACACAAAGTGCCAACAGGAAGTGAGCGTCGCACTGGTTGACTCAACAAAAATGAAAAAAGGATTTTTGAAGCAATCACCAGAAGTAAGAAGCTAATATCGGGCTATAAAACCAACCGCTTTCTGAGGATATCGTCATCTCTGATGAATCTCTCGGCTAAATGTCCATACATTGATGTGAGGCAGATAGATAGATATCTCACAACCAAGGCAAATAAAATCTCAGTGTTATTTTTGTCGTAATTAAAGTGAACCAACCCTTTAAATGAAAAAACACACGTTCCACAGTAAAATACACAGCTAACGTAAATGTAAAGAAAACGACATATTTACAAAAGTCTCGCCTTGACCTTATGTGGAGTTTATCTGCGAGGAGGAACTACTGCTGCCGGAGCTCTTGGTCTTCTGCCCTCTGGTGGCGCTGGGCTGCCGCTGCACCCGCTGGCCGGACGCCTCTCTGCTCTTCTCGGCGTGGCTCGCACTGGCTTTGCTGCGCACTGCTGGCCCAAAAACAAACAGGGCAAAGTGGAGTTAGAGTGACGGCCGCAGCACTGGCTCCAAACAACATGACAAAGTGGCGATGGCGGTGACGTGCAAAACATGCAAATGAATAATTGCATTTCACACGCAGGAGAGAAAGCGGCAAAAAAGTGATGAGAAAAGCCTTTTCGGGCCCGAGCACAGAATATATTCATAATTTTCATTCATCGACATCTCGAGCAGCAGCCGGTGGGCCCTTTTCCTCGGCCCCCTGGTCCCTACAGACACGCGTTGCCTGGATATCGAACCCTGGCCTCCGGGTCAGGGAGCAGAGCTTAACCAACCACATCACTCCAACACACACCCACTGAAGCCCCTTAGACTCCTCCAGAAGATTCCACTCCTATTACCACCACATCAATAACAAATCAAAACCTGTATTCACAAACCCCAACCCTAACCCCCTTACCCTTAACCTAAGCCTTAACCTAAACCTAAGCCTGACCCAAAAACTAAGCCTAACCCTTAACCTAGCCCTTATTACCTGTAACTCAGATTGACATGAAATTTTGCACACATGTGCAGCTGAGTGTGTTCTACAAAAAAGTCTCTTGGAAGAACACTTATAAAATAAAATTCCTCCATCTTGGATTTGATGAAAAACACGTTTTTGCTCATTTCTCCGACACCGTTGATCAGATTTTGAAGAATTATGGTCTTGGTACTCATTGGACCGAGCTGGGGCCTTTCTTGGTCGCAGAAGGTTTTAAAAATGTTATTTAACAAAAGTTACCAATGTTACATGTACTAATATGTAAAGAGTAATTGTGGGAATGTTATGCTATATGCTAATATTTTTTTCTCAGAGCCAAACTGGAACATTTTAAATTATGCAGTGACTATGTCCACCTGAGGACAGATTATGTCTTCTAGTCCAAAGGGCGAGTACACACACACACACACACACACACACACACACACACACACACAGTTTCCACTCTGCATCATGAAACAAGGTCAAACAGCATGCAGCTTCGGCCCGGTCCTTCCACTGTGAAGTAAACACACACGACACTTGTGTGAAAGTAAGAAAGGCAAGCAAGCAGACGGATGGACATGCAGGGCAAAGTGCAGCAGAAGGGACCTTGAGAGTGAGGAGAGCTAGCGTCTTGAGGGCCGTAGACCACGATCTTAGTGTTGACCCTCGTGGCTCTGGAGCCAGAAGCTGAGGGGGGAGCTGCAGAAGGCTTAGGGCTCTTTGCAGACACCACAGAGTCCTCTTCTTCAAAAACACAAACAGAATCGAAAACAGAATTCAAGGGGGGGGGGGGGAATCAGAAAGCACTGTGACTGTGAAGACGTTACATAACTAGCTAGTGTCTTGGTCTTCACCACAGGGTAGGAATGTGAATATTTGACGTGCTTGAAAGGCAAAGTGAGAAGCAACGAGTTCAGGAAGAATAATGAGAGCAAATTGAAAGGCAAAGTCAGAAAAAATAAGGAACAAAAAACTTGCACTTTCTATACTTTGTTGTGAAAAGCTGTGAGCCTGTACTTTTGCCGACCTTGAGCTCTTTCAGTATGAAGAAAGGGAGAACTTCTCTCTCCAGCACAAAATCTAGAGGTTTCAATCAGCAGACTTCTTCCATTTGTCGTATTTTTCGCTGTTTATTTATTTATTACTCACAGTTTCCAACCAAAACCATTGGGATCCTTGAGTTATTTGCAGTGAAGTGATTTTCTAAGACCAGCATCGCGTCTCATGGCAGACATTTTCCCTCATCATTGCAGGAAGAAGCACAGGCAGCCTTACTAACATGAACAACGGCTCCATTCCATTTAGGTGTACAAGTGAGGAACCAGAACGGCTCAATGGAATGCAGCCGTTATCGTTATTAGTTGTGTTACATATTCAGGGGTTCACTCTACACGGCCATTCATTTCAGACACTTGTAGCCATCTCCGTCATCATTCTGTGCCTTCAACGATATGTGCAGCCTCACACTAGACAACACATTGCATTGTGGGATTGCACAATGCAATGTGGCGCAATCAAAGGGCTCACTGTCTCTTAGTTTTGAGCACGAAACACCACATTTCCACGTGAGAAAATCCTAAATCACCTGCGTAACTGCAACATTTAGGCTGTCGTGGGGAGACGTAACGGGAAAGAACGATGGGTGGATTCACATTTAGCTGCTTCTGTTCCATATATTACTGGATGCATGTCTTCTACTCAAGCTTGTTGTAATTTTAGCTGAAATCTGCAGTATAAATAAACCTGCCTTGTGTTGCCTGGACTAGGGGACTAGTTGACAGACTCACCTCTGGCCTCTGTTGGTGCAGCCGTGATGTTAGCGGTGTGGGAGGCCGCTGAAGTCTCCCCAGCACCGCAGCTTTCAGCGACCCTCTGGCCAGCGCACATGGCCTTCAGGGTCTGGAAGACGGCCTGAGGAGCCACGTTCATCTTTAACAGGTCCACGATGATCCTGGGGAGGGCAGAGGGTGTGACACCAGGGTTGTCAGCCCGTTTGTTGCACCACATTGACCTTTCAGCCAATTACACTCACTTGAAGACCTCCTGGTCCACGGTGATCCCCGCCGCCTGGGTGAGTTCATACAGCTCGGCTTCTTCGGCGCTGAGGACCTTCTTCTTCTTGATGGCATATTTCTGCACGTTGCTGGTGACCACCAGCGCGGGGGAGTCTGGGGCGGATCCCGCCGTCTGCTGCGGTTGTTGAGACATCAGTGACGGGTACCTGAGTGGATGAGGACGGGGAGGACGAACGACTAAACACATTAAACGATATGTTTTACAAACTCTTAGGGCGTAACGTTCTACCCGCGCTTGTTTCGACCTCCTAATATTACTAATACACGACGAACAAACTGACTCACATAATAATAATATCACACAATTATCTTATTAACAGAAAAAACGCTTAACCTTACCGTTAAACCAGCAGCGATTACCGGCTAATAAGAGTGTCATTAGCCACAACACTCCCTTGTTGCTAGAGCCGAGCGAGGCGCGCCAAAAATACGTCATCAAGGCAAGACACACCGTGTTGTGCTACGGGATCTGTAGTTAGGACAAATTAATTCTCTATTTAACCGCGAATGAGCCGAAATTACAGAGCTGTGATGAGTTTTCACCGGTGATAGAGAAATATTTATAGTTTATAGTTTAGTCACATAAATGGCAAAACCGTTGACTTTGCGGTACTGCGCATGCGCCTCAAAGAAGAGGCTCGACTTGCAGTTTCTTGCAAAGGACGACATTTACGTGACATTATAAACATCGCATGGAAGAATAAATCATGTTAAACGACAATGAGATTCTTACGAGGGAGACACGAAACACAGAAGTCGAGAGAACGGTATGGTAACCTAACACAGCTTCCCGAGCGAAACCGGAAGTGCTTGCCGGGTTCTCCTCTCGCACCTGCCCAGACCTCTGCGCTGTCGTCCAAGAATGGCCGCTGCTGCAGCAGGAATAAACAAGCAGGGCGCCGTAGCGACGATGGAGCCGTGTATCCGACACGGGAGGGGAGCTCACGGAAACACGGTTAAGGTCGTTATTCTGTCTCTAAAACCCACAGATGCGTTACATCCGCGTTGGTCGTGTGGTTCGGCTGGTTCGGCAGCAGGCTCGTCTCGGTGCCTCCTGGTTTTGGGTGAACGCTGCTGCGTTGGCGTTGACGGTCGGCTCGGATCTCTAAGAGCTCGGCCTGAAACGTGTGTCGCGTTGTTCGTTTTGTGATCGACGTGCAGAATCGCAGCCCGGTCGGTGTGTCTTGCAGCATGCTAACAGTTTAGCACCGCTAGCAGGCGTCACCAGCCGGGGTTTGACGTTAGTAGCATAGCGTTAGCCCGGTGACGTGATGCAGGTCAGGAGCACAGCTGGAAACCAGCAGGGTTAACCAGCAGAGATGCGGAGTCAAAGTGACCCACATTACAACAGTGCCTTGCTCAGACTGATGACTGTGACTTCCCTTCCAGGTGCTGGAGTGTGGTGTTTGTGAGGACGTCTTCTCTCTCCAGGGGGACAAGGTCCCTCGCCTTCTCCTCTGTGGACACACAGTGTGTCACGACTGTCTGACCCGGCTGCCCCTGCATGGCAGGGCGGTCCGCTGCCCCTTCGACAGACAGGTCACCGAGCTGGGTCAGTCAGGAGGATTTTCTGTTGCTATGGTGATGTGAAAAGATGGTCATGTGACCTAGATTCTCCTGCTTAAGTCTGACATGTTTGCCTACCAAGGGGAAACCGTGTCAAACAGCAAAGCAGAAAAGTGTTTTTTCTTACTTTGGCTCAAAAATGCAGTTATTTATTTTAAAGAATTAGTAAATATGCAACCAAAGTTGCTTAAAAAGCCCGTGTGTGTCTTAAAGTTGTTTACAGATTTGTATAGGTGTGTCAAATGTTAAAATGTAGGCTGGAGACAATTTAATACCACAGGAGTCAATGTGAGGAAGCCATTATTTCACTGTTCTTCAGACTGTTGTGTTCTATGAATGTGGAGCTCCTCACCTTTCTCCGTCTTAAAGTCATTTCCCCACACATCTCTTCAGGGGACTCTGGAGTTTGGGGCCTGAAGAAGAACTTTGCTCTGCTGGAACTCTTGGAGCGACTCCAGAATGGAGCAACCAACCAGTCTGGGATGGCGGAGGACGCCCTGAAAGGCATGGGAGAAGTAAGCAAACACAATCTGTCGGATAGATGCATCACCCACGGCGCGTTTCACCCACAGTCCTCCTTTTTTTACCAGTGTATAATCCGGTGTGACGAGGACGAGAGCCACACGGCCTCCATGTACTGCACCGTGTGCGCCACCCACCTGTGTGCCGAGTGCTCCCAGCTCACCCACTCCACCCGCACGCTGGCCAAACACCGCCGGGTGCCGCTGGCCGACAAGCCTCACGAGAAGACCCTGTGCCCGCAGCATCAGGTCCACGCCATCGAGTTCGTCTGCCTGGAGGATGTCTGTCAGTCTGGGCCCCTCATGTGCTGCGTGTGCAAGGAGTACGGCAAGCACCAGGGACATAAGGTAGTCCAAGACGAGACGCAGGACCGATTTCTACACTCGAGTCACATTCACGCAAAAGTCTGAGGGTTTAGTTCTGTCTCACTGTCAGATCATCGAGTGGTTGAAGACTCTTTCACAGACATTTTGAGCCCTTTATGCCGTGAGTCCACGTTTCTGCAGACCACAGAAACATTGAGGATTCAAAATGCAACCTGAAACACTTGGAATCAGAGGAATCGGCTTTATTACACACCTTTATTCATCAACCATTTATTTTAGTTTTGCTTACTGAAGCAGTTTGACTTAAAAAACAAATCAGGCAGCTAAAATGGCAATAAACCCCCACATTTTTTCATATAACATGTTATAACATATAATAATAAGTGGAGTCCCACTTGTATTTATGGCATTTCACACTGTTTACCAGGCGATGTCAGTCCATGACGGTTCAGGGTTTAAGGTCTTAGGGAGGAAATGCTCATGTATCCCCATCTTCTTTTTTTCCAGCACGCCGTTCTCGAGACTGAAGCTAACCAGATCCGTGCGTCCATTTTGGACATGGCCCACTGCATCCGCACGTTCACAGACGAGGTGTCCGAGTACTCCAGGAAGCTGGTGGGCATCGTTCAGCAGATAGAAGGCGGGGAGCAGATCGTGGAGGACGGGGTCGGCATGGCGCACACGGAGCACGTGAGATACGACGCAGGGCTTCATTTTTTATCGAGAACGCTTGTGCTTTTTTCCACCGGCGTTGACGCCTCCTCCATGTCTCCGTCAGGTCCCCGGGACGGCGGAGAGCGCGCGGTCCTGCGTCCGAGCCTACTTCGCAGACCTCCACGAGACTCTGTGTCGGCAGGAGGAGATGGCGCTGAGCGTGGTGGACGCTCACGTCAGGGAGAGGCTGATCTGGCTGAGGCAGCAGCAGGAGGACATGACCATCCTGCTGTCTCAGGTGTCCACCGCCTGCCTGCACTGTGAGAAGACACTTCAACAGGTAGAAGTTCACTCGCTAAAGTCACGTTTGTAGAACCAGGCTTCTGTCTAAGGCTGATGCACATACAATACGCCGATTATGTGTCCGGTCGTAGGACGACTGCAGAGTCGTGCTGGCAAAGCAGGAGATCAACTGTTTGCTGGAGACGCTTCAGAAGCAGCAGCACCAGTTCACAGAGCTGGCCGATCACATCCAGCTGGACGCCGGCATCCCCGTCACCTTCACCAAGGTACACGCCGCCCCACACACCCGTGGAGATGACACTTTGGGTTTGGGATTGTTCCAGTGCTCAACGGCGCTGTTGTGTTTTCAGGACAACCGGGTCCACATCGGTCCCAAGATGGAGATCCGAGTCGTGACTCTCGGACTCGACGGAGCTGGAAAAACCACCATCCTCTTCAAGCTGAAACAAGATGAGTTCATGCAACCCATCCCGACCATCGGTAACTGCTTTCACGGTCTAATCAGTTTACAGGCGAGCCAAAGAATACGACGCTCTTGTTCTCAATGACACCTTTCTTTTTTTAGGTTTCAATGTGGAGACGGTTGAATATAAGAATTTGAAATTCACCATCTGGGACGTGGGTGGAAAACATAAGCTCAGACCCCTCTGGAAACACTATTATCTGAACACTCAAGGTATGACCTTTGCACTACACTCATCATGTTTTCTGTTGTCTGAAAGGAACACTTCACTTGTATTTTAGAAGGACAAATAAGTAATAGTTCACCAACTAATTAGTTGTAGGAAACAATGTCTATGAACTTAAACATGAATCGGTGTGTAAAACCCTTATTTGGGTGGATTTAACTCTTGATGATTATGCAGCATCGCGTTGATAACGTGGAACGTTGAAGCTGTTCTCTTGTCGTGCAGCGGTGGTGTTCGTGATCGACAGCTGCCACAGAGACAGACTGATGGAGGCTCACAGCGAGCTGGCCAAACTACTGACGGAGAAGGAGCTGAGAGACGCCTTGCTGCTCATCTTCGCAAACAAACAGGTAGAGGAAATACACACACACATGCATTAATCTGGATCTCCATGCTGGTCTAATAAGGCAGACAGAAACGACGTCTTAGAGAGTGGCTGACCGGTTGTGGTGTCTGCAGGACGTTCCCGGCGTCGTGTCGGTGGAGGAGATGACGGAGCTGCTGAGCCTACACAAGCTGTGCTGTGGGAGGAGCTGGCACATCCAGGGCTGCGACGCTCGCAGCGGGATGGGCCTCCACGAGGGTCTGGACTGGCTGTCCAGGCAGCTGGTGGCCGCCGGCGTCCTGGACGTAGCCTAACTGGAAAACGCCTCCGACGACTGAACCAAGCCTTCTCCCCCACCCACACTTATTAACTTTTAAGACTGCGGCTTTAAGCCTCATCTTTCCTTCTTTGTGCACCAATGTGGGCAAAGAAAACAAAAGATGTAAATACTTTCTGTAGCTCCACTGAATCCGAACAAAGTAAACCACCCAGCCTCTTAGAAACAAACTCACTGGCCCCCAAAACCTTAGAGTTAACACTAGAATCTCCTGATCCTGCTTCATTTCTAAGGCACAGTACACGGTCTAACTCGTTGCTTACTTTAAGTTTTCTTTGTCCGTACCTTTTTCTAGAGACAAGCCGTTTATCTGGCATCTAGAGCTAGCCGACTTAGATCCAATAAAATGTTCAAAATGCTCCCTGTGCCCCGACAGCATGAGTTTTCTCTCTCACGGTCATCATCATAACCATCTCCATATGTGACAGTAATCTTAACTAAACTCGTGTGTATTGATAGAATCATTATGTAGCTTCCGTTGATTCAGTACACTTGGGCAACGCACCATATACTCCTGAGAAATAACCACCTTTTTTTAAAGCTACGTTCAGTATATTTGCAGGTGAGACGAGACGTTCACTACAGTTTAAAAAACTAACCCTGATGACTTCATGTGGCGTCAAACCGACGGTCAAACCTTCCTCCTTTGCCTTGACATCTA
Organism: Chelidonichthys spinosus; assembly: GCA_029853015.1. Taxonomy (NCBI): domain Eukaryota; kingdom Metazoa; phylum Chordata; class Actinopteri; order Perciformes; family Triglidae; genus Chelidonichthys; species Chelidonichthys spinosus. Next base: position 21,002,340 of record CM056840.1, read on the forward strand.
ATGTAAGTTGATGTTTCATGGGGTCTTTAGTTTAATGTGTGTGGGTTTTTGGTTTGTTCATTTTTTAAAGTGTACTGTATGAACCTATTTAATGCCACAGCTGGTCTTGAAATGGCGCAGTACAGTTGGATGTTTTCTGTTACAGAAACTGTTTACTGACTTATTTATGAGCGGAGGGGAACCGTTACTTTGATACGAGGCCGCTGTGAGAAACTTTTTATGCACCTCCGTTTTGTGGAGTCTCGCACACAGAATGTGTCGAATGCACTTAGTTTGCTGCCTCACTACCAGTTTTCATTTGGGAGCAAATAAACTACCTGCTGTTTCTTAGTAGACCGAGTATTAATCTCACTGCAAAAAAAAAAAAAAAAGGTCCCGTTTATGTGTTTGGGGAGCTGAGGAGATGGTACACTTTTAAATTAACAGCCTTCAGTAACAATGTAATGTGAAACTTTAAGCCTAACACTGACACTTGTCTTGTTATGACGGACCCATCATTTTGACTTTGATTTCGTCTTTATTCATTGCTATGTAATGTTTATTACATGTATCTATGTATAAAAAAATACTAATAAAAAAATGCACGTGTGAAAAGCCTTCCCACATAGTTTGTGAAAACATTTGCGTTTGTTTTTCTGAAGCGTAGAAAGCACAACGTGCATCGAGACCTTTGTTACCGGTGGACTTGATAATGGCTTTTGTAAATTATTCAGAATGTGTTGCTGTAAAATAAACAAATTGAACTTATTTGTCCGGCTACTTCTTTGAGCTAATTAATTTATTGGTTTCTGCTACTTTGTTCAAAATTATTATTAAACTGAAAACTTAATTCTTACTCAAAGCCTTCTTTAATATTTCATTCTGCTGATAAAAAAAACACTGTACAGGACGAGACGAAGACGTTCACTTGATGGTGATGTTGATGATGCTGATGTCTTCGTACGGTTTGTCGGTCTTGGGGTTCACTTTGACGTTGGAGATCCTCTGGACCGCCTCCATGCCTTTAATGCACCTTCCAAACACCGTGTGCTTGTTGTCGAGCCACGGCTGAGGGACGGAACACAGCGCCACATTAGACAATTATGTAATATAATTCCTTTAAGTGGCAAAAGTTGAACAGTTCTCTAAAATAGTCCGATGCACATTTAAGGTCTCGCGATTACTCGTATGGCTGCTGTTGCCTTAATGTGAATCTGATGACCTTCACTTCAGTTTACCTGCTGGTCTTTGGCTCTTTTGCATTAAAGCAACTTGTGATCAGGAGTTTGACACGTTGGCAGCACATTAATGGATCGTTATCTCAAAGGGGCGTGGCCATTGTGACCTAGTAACGAGAGAACTTACCGTTGGTACGACGGTGACGAAAAACTGCGAGCCGTTGGTGCCCGGCCCTCCGTTGGCCATACTGAGCGTGTACGGGCGGTCGTGTCTCAGGGTGGCGTGGAACTCGTCCTCAAACTCCCCCCCCCAGATGCTCTCCCCCCCCATGCCTGTGCCTGTGGGGTCTCCGGTCTGAATCATAAAACCCTGCACACAACACATACAAATTTACACGTGATAATGAAGATTCAGATACCTGAATGTCTTTCTAAGCCAGCGACGAAAGACGTACCTTGATTACTCGGTGGAAGATGTGGCTGTTGTAGTAGCCATTCCTGCTGTGGACACAGAAGTTCTCCACCGTTTTGGGGCATCTAAAAACAACAGAGAATAAGAGCGTTTATAGAAAGTGGAAATGGAGGCTTCTGAACAATGCCGCGTTGTTCTGAAAGACTTACTCTACGGGGAAAAGCTTGATGTGGATGTCTCCCATGGTGGTGTGGATGATGGCGCTGTCAGACACTCTCTTGGGGCCCTCAGCCTGCGTGGCAGCCATCACCTCCTCCTTCGAGGGCTTCTCGTTAAAGATGTCTCTGTCCGAGTCGGCGCTTTTGGTATCCTCCGGTTCTCTCTTTGAGAACTGAAGTCAGGAAGAACAATGATGTTACATGAAGACAGATAATAGCAGAAACTGTAGCTGTTATTTGAATCTCACCATGTAGAAGCGGTTCTTCTTGAATGCGGTGCAGAAAATGGTGGGGTCAGGCTCTAGGTTATCTAAGGCAGGGTTGTCGGATGCCTTCATCTCCACTGTGGGGGCCACGTGCATGGCCTTAGCAATCCCCTGGAATATACTCAGCTGGACCACACGAATGTTCTCCAACTTCCCGAGGATCCGCACACATCTGGGGAACAAGACCCAGAAACATTCATCCCAATTTGACCACAACTCGAAACTTTACACCGAGAGATTATAGACTTCGAGGCAGGGCTGCACAACCCATCTAATATCAAACTTAAAGCATCAGAATCAGAAACACCTCATAAAGTCTGTATTAAAGTCAAGAATTCTTTCTGTAAGTTGTAAACAAAACAAATAGTGTAAAGAAATACATACTGGTGAGTTTTCATGAACTGATATTATGTATAGTCGATATAAAATAATCGTTATTATCGTTTTCGGCCAACCATGCAGTTTAATCAACCAATCAACGTCCCACTTGACCGGAGCGTACCTGTTGGTTTCCACATTGATGACCTTGATGCCCAGCATCGTCCCGTAGAGCACAAAGTGGCCGGTCTCATCAAAGATGATGTTGGTCAGTCGGATGCCGTCCACCTTCTCCAGCTCTCTCTCCACAGCCATCCGCCTCCCGAACTCCATATCAGGGAGCTGCTGCCTCATCTGCTGCAACTCTGTGAACATCTAACATATGAAGCAGGTGGGATCAATAGATATCTTAATTAAACTTTAGTTAGTTTACTGTTAATAATTAAAAAAACACGTTTACTAATTAGAAGTGATGCTACAATTTCTGTTATTTTATCACAGCTGATTAGAGACCGACTACATCAGTAAGTTTATTGTGCACACATAACTATTCATAATTTCATATACTATTTGTAATGATAACCAAATAACTTGCAAAACATCTATTACTTAGAAAGTAGGACCTTGATTAATAATAATTTAGTTGTTTGTTAATGGTAAAATAACTATTGACTAAAGGTTAATTAATCCTCAATTTACTATTTTTAAATGATGGTTATTATAAATGGCTACACATGTGAATTAACTACATCAGTAAAGATCCAGGCTGAGCGGTGTGTGTGTGTGTGTGTGTGTGTGAGAGAACTTACAGTTAATGATTCATCAAACACTCTCATCAGTTTTCCTGTTAGGAAGCGGAAGATCCGGACTTTCCTGTCAGAAGCAATGGTGGCCATTTTCTTCCCATCGGGAGAAAACGCGAGGCTCGTGGGATACGTTTTGTGTTTTGCAAATTCATACAAGTCTGTGTCTGTTTTGTATTCCCAATGCACATACTTGGGGAACTTGAATTCATTTCGCATGCCAGTCCAGTATTCTATCATCCCCGCTTTGTCGGCAGAGACAATGACTCTAAATTTGGGGTTCAGGCGGATTTGTGCCAGCGGCGAGGAGTGAATCTTGTCAAAGACGTGGATCGGCTGGTTGCTTCCCCTCCCGTCATAGACGAAGATCTTCCCAGTGGATTTTTCCGAGCAAGCCACCGTGGAAATGGCATCGCCGGGATTGTAGATCCACTCAGACTGCCCTGGATGAAAGCTACACGGAGGAAAGAGGGGAGAAAAGACCTTGTTAACATTTCCCATCCTTCACATGCAAACATGAAATATAACGGCTTTCATAATAACTCACCCCAACTTCAGCATATTGATCATGTCAAAGTTGACAACATCAAATACTTTCATGGCCTGATCATCACCAACAGAACAGAGAAGGGCCCCTTCGGAACTGACTGCAATGCTTTCTATCACACCTGCAGAAATACCAGAGCTGTCAGTGACAATCGTACCATAGGATACTTGCTATCAATCAATCAATCAATCAAATTTTATTTGTATAGCACTTTACAATAGCCAGACGGTACCCAAAGTGCTTTACATCAAAGCAATAAAATAATACATTAAAACAATACATAAAAACACAAGAAAGGGCCACAGTGCTGCAAGAAAACACAAGAAAAGTGCTACTACTGCTGCAGGGTGTTTGAGGCCCTCTAAAGTGCATTTAAGTAAAAACAGGCTAAATAAGTATGCCTAAGAGCAGGACTACCCTAGTCACAGTTAAAAAGGTGTGTCTTCAGCTTTGATTTAAGGCTGAGGTCAGTAATGGTGTGAATGTCAGGGGGCAATCTGTTCCACAGCCTGGGAGATGCGACAGCAGAAGAACGATCGCCCCACTGTTTGAGTCTTGACCGTGGGACTTCTAACAGGAGCTGGCCGGAAGAACGGAGGGCCCTGCCCTGGTCACGGACAGTTAAAATCTCTGACAGGTAGGAGGTAGCCAGGCCATTAATGGCGTAAAAAACAAACAATAAAAGTTTAAAATCTATTCTAAAATGAAGTGGATGCCAGTGGAGTGACGCTATATTAGGGGTCTACACACTAAAAAGCACCAGTCATCCTTCTTCCCCATGACATGTACTATAAGGACAATATAAAAACAATGCATACCGAGATGACTTCGAAAGTGTTTGACAAACTCTATTCCCTCATCCTCCTTCTTCTTCCAAAACTTGACATGGCCATCCTGGCTGGCCGTGATCACGAAGTCTGTCCTGAAAAACAAAATGATTACATTAATAAGCATCAAAGCCAGGGGCACAAGGAGAAATACGTTGCTCAAACATATACAGATGTAGCCTCCATGTGGATGCGAGTGTTGCTTCTATGTTATTTAGTGCTGAGTGTACTAGAAGAACAATGGTGGGTCATTACAAGTACATTACACACACACCAGCTGCCCCGCGGGGTTACAGTACGTTTAATACCCTGCGTTTAAGTCAAACCACTTACTTGGAACAAACTATCTGTGTGATGACGTCTCTGTGCATGTAGCTGCGCTCGTACATCGCAGCCGAGGGGAGGTTGTCCAGATAGACACGCTCATATTCGAGTACTGAGGGAAAACAACACAACCAAAACACCCAGCAGTTAGCGGGAGTTTGGTTAGCATGGTTAGCATCGTTTAGCAGTCACAGATGGGGCGCAAATAGCGGCGAAGTATCCAACTGAAGGAAACCAACCTCTCCTTTTCTTCGTTTTAGAGGCCTCGCTTGGCATGGGTCCGACCCACTCCTCTTCTTCTCCATCCCCTTCGCCATCCTGACTGTCGTCGGCTTTTCGCTTAAGTTCCACATTGGTTTCAGCCGCCGCCATTACTGCGAATCTTCCGTGTGGTCCTTTCTGGTATACGGCACTTCCGTTCCGTTGGGCGCCTACCGTTAGACCTCCAAATCCCTTTATATCCTGTCATTTGTATTAAACCAACAAAGTATTTAGTTATGAAAACATATTTTAGACACGTTGTGCTTTAAAAAGTGAAATAAGGACGTTTGCGAGCTAAAACACAGGAGCAACAATGTCCACTACTTTTTTACCGGTCCAAACATAAATTATTGTTGCTCAAAAAACAACCGTCTAATTTATATTATTTTTAATAATACTAGTATCAAGTTTTAGCTATTCAAGTTGAAGCATTTCAACCAGGTTAGCATTAGCGGAACAAAAGTACTCCGTTGTTTCCGGGGATGTATTGTGATGGACCACTTGGGTGAAACCAAAAGTCGACTTTTGGGGGTGTTCATAGTATAGCTTGATGATTGTTCCGTCAACATGACATTTACAGATTGATAATCGCGTAAATGTATTATTCACTAAATGTTATATATAAACTTAGTAACTGCTGTATATGTTAATTTTCAGAGAAATAAGAAATAAACGATATTGTTAATGAATGAGTCCCCGCATACTCGGAAGTAAACAATACGCTCACATGTATGGCCAATATGGCAGTAGTCCCTAAAGTATAAGATTTGTGACTAAAACGAGCTCATTTAAACAGCATTTCGACAACGGGTTGTTATATGTTTTAGTGTCAGACCGTGTAAATATAAAGCTTTTTGCTTTATCGACAAAACTCGGCAGCAGAATGAGCAATATTTACATCCAAGAGCCGCCGTCAAATGGGAAGGTGAGCGCGATCGTTTGCTATTTTAACTAAAATGTGTTTTAACGAGGTACTTCACTATATACCTTACTTTCAGATGGTTCAACATTCAATACAATGATTTTTGGTCAGATGAAATGTTTGAGCTGTAGAGCATTTTACACGTGAAACTGGCTATAGGTAGATGTGGAAATGCGATTATTTCTTATTTTAATGTCCCCACTTTATGATCTTTTCTTAGGTGCTGTTGAAGACATCAGCAGGCGACATTGACATTGAGTTGTGGTCCAAGGAGGCTCCTAAAGCATGCAGGAACTTTGTGCAACTGTGCATGGAAGGTAAGAATTCAAAGGCTTAAACTAACTAAAAACTCAGCAGTTAATTGTACTTAAAGGTGCTATTGACAACATTGATGACATCTAGCATTCTCACTCTGCTCTGTGGATGTATTTTTTTAATTATTCCTGAAAATGTTATCAATATGACCTTTAATTTATTGGAACTACCAATTGAATACAGTCTTTACTTTCCTTGTTTTGACGACCAAATTTCAGAGTTATTTCCTGGGAAATAATTTAGAAATTCTCCAGAAATGACAGGCCTGTAAAATAAACGTTACCTTATTATTTCTCTCTCCTCCAGGCTACTATGATGGCACCATATTTCACAGAGTGGTGCGTGAGTTCATTGTCCAGGGGGGAGATCCCACTGGAACAGGGACAGGTGGAGAGTCCGTCTATGGTCGGCCATTCAAGGTCAGACATCTCAACATCTTCTTTTTATTATTCTGTGTATATAATGATAAAACTAACAGAAAAATGAATCGTTCAGAGGACACTTAAACATACTAACCTCAATCAAACATTTGACACAGAAATAGATGACCGTGGAATACTTGTTTCTTTCCAAACTGTAGGATGAATTTCACTCCAGACTGCGCTTCAATCGGAGAGGCTTGGTTGCCATGGCGAATGCTGGCCCACATGACAACGGGAGTCAGTTTTTCTTCACCTTGGGACGTGCAGATGAGCTCAACAATAAACACACCATATTCGGCAAGGTGAATCTGAAGGGCTGTAGCAATATATATATATATACACACACATATCCATTGTGTGGGTTCAAGTACAGATGTCTGACGAACGGCATTAAAAGCCTCCCACATGCATGGACCCAGAACTGAACTGTTACAGAGTACTCAGAGTTGTGCTTTTTCCCAACAATGCCCACCACAGATCACAGGAGACACAGTCTATAATATGCTCAGACTGGCAGATGTTGAATGTGACAGCGACGAAAGACCTTTGAATCCCCACAAGATCAAAACTGCTGAGGTATTTTCTTCTTCTACCTCTGCTACTTTTAATTAGCATGTAGCCTCTGCTGATGATGTAATAATCTTGTCTCCTCCAGGTGCTTCACTCTCCTTTTGATGACATTATACCTCGCGAAACAAAGAAAGCCAAGAAGGAAAAGGATAAAGAGGAGGGAAAGAAATCACAGTCAAAAGCCACAAAGTGAGTGTTCAGACTTCATCGGCCTCTCTGATTGTGAGCTTTGTTGCACTGTTGAGACCCTGTTGGTTATTTTGATGGCGGTTTTATTTGATTTAGTGATACATTCATACAGTTGATGGACTAAATGGACTCAAACAAACGATAAACCTTAAACGATGTTGTAAAAGAAATTCACTGATCATTAAGCGAGTTCAGAAGGATTTCAAGCTGCTTGAGTGACTTAATAATATAGCACAATTAATAAAGATATCAAGTTAGTGATGTGATGAGATCTAAGTTGATTTTATATACTTTCTCTACAAGTCATCTTCAGTGGGTTACTGGGCTGAAACTCGTCTTCTGATTGCTACATGTGTTGTTGTTCTCGACGCTTCAATGCAAACAGTGTGTTACTTTTTGTAGGAACTTCAGTCTGTTGTCTTTTGGAGAAGAAGCTGAAGAAGAGGAGGAGATGGTGAATCAAGTGAGCCAGGTACTGAACGAAATATTGCTGATTTTAAATGATTTTCTATTCAAATTAAATGGATGTTTCAGGAAGTTGAGACTTCATTGAAAAAAGAAAAAAATCAGTGGCTTACTATTGTTTCTGTTTCTTCAGACACTAAAGGGAAAAAGCAAAAGCAGCCACGACCTTCTGAAAGATGATCCCAGACTGAGTTCTGTTCCAGCGGTTAAGTATGTACAATGACTTATTTATTGATAATTATACAATAAGTGCCTGCTCTGACATTCATAATCCTTGTCCTCTTCCAAGGAAAAAAAAGAAGGGGACATCAGGAGACACAGCTGAGGTGAGTCGGACACGGCAAGGCCTCTTCTGCTCCGACACAAAGTTCTCCCTTTACTCTGATTGTAAATGAGTTTGTGTTCTGTCCTCTAGACAGACGAAGCGGCCGAAGGTGACGCTGAATTCGACACGGACGCAGATGAAGAGTATGACTCGGATGAGAGAGAGAAGATGAGAGCGCTCGTCAGCAACAAGCTAAAGAAATTAAAAAGCGCAGAGAAAACGACGGAGGAGGAGCGAGAGAAAAAGACCAGCCGCAGGTACGACTGCATGTTTCTGACCCAACTCATCCGACCCCGAGGAGAAGCACGGACGAGAAAGTCGTGTTCCACTTGTAATATAGCGGTACAACCTCATGGGGGAGCTGTTGAACTGTGTATTACAGATTCCTATTCAATGAATACAATGAGATGAGAAGAAACCTTCCAAACTTTATGGCCTTAAAATATTTGTATTTACAAGCTGTATTTTTGGTTATTGGTGGTATATATGGAAATCATTTAGTCTATGAAATGGCAAGAAATGGCAAAACAAATTACAACGATAAATAATTTAACATTTGCATTAAGTTTTTCAACCCTGTGTTGCAGAAGGACAATAATTATCCTTGAGCTAATATAAAAATAATAAAAATAAATATGAAGAGCGATCAATAAGATATATTAATTACTGCCAACCTGCAACTGCAATCTCTTATTAGGTTTCTCTTATTAGGTCTTGGTTGGACTTCCAAAGCCATTTGTCTGTTTAAAATTTAAATAAATTTAAAAAATGAATAATTAAAAACGTGCTGCACTGAAATATAGCACATTTCTGATTTTTACAAGGAGTCAGATTGTAAAATTAAAATTCAAAAATCTTCAAATAAGTTTTATGGCCAAATATCACATTTACAACATTTCTGATACTGAATCTCTTAGTTAGCACCCAAATCTTATCAACAGAATGCATGTGAGCCGTCATGTCAAAGGGATACTCCAACCTGTGTAGCAATACACTTTAAAGAAATATTCCTAAAGATTTTCATTTATATAAATGTCTGCAAAGTCGCCATCTAACTAAATGAGGTGATGATTGAGATGATGAATGACCCATCATTACGATCTGGGTAGTCTGTGGCAACGTTTCCTGAAAAAGGAGACATAACTCCTGCAATTACCATTCATCACCATAGGTGCCGCCAAAGACAACGGTACTGCGATTTTAGAGATTGTAGCTTTAAAGTTTGGGGACTCAAAAGAGACAGATTTTTTAAAGACAAGTTAAAATCAAACTAGAAGACGCCGCGATATCCTGACTCCTAGTTTCTCATTTAGGTCAAAAGGTTTAAAACACCGGATCCTACATATCCCATAATGCAACTCAATTGCATCTTTAATTAGACGCCTAAATGCTCACACCTCCAGTTAAATATGATAATGAAGGTGAGGCTTCACTCAGGTACTGCAGAGCCACAGAAGACCAACGATTTGGAGATTTTTAGAGGGTATATTTGACAGCGTAGCAGCAGAATGGACACAACGGGGAGAGTGAGGGGGGGGGGGGACGTCCAACCCTGGACGTTACAGTTACATGGCATACACTGCAACCATTTGGCCACCTAACATCGGTGCTCCTTTTTAAAAATGATATTGATATTGAGTTTGCATGAATATAATAGCGTCTCTCTCCTCACTGTCCTGGTGTCACTGAAATCGATATATCTTCCACTTGCTTTTCACACACACACACACACACACACACACACACACACACACACACACACACACACACACACACACACACACACATCTCACTGGACCAACATCAGTGGGCCTGCTATTTGAAACAGGAATGTTGGCACTCAAACCAAATTACTTACTGTGCTGATGTAGAAGCAAACGGTGCGTCTGTGTGAGCCAACAGCGTGAGTGAAATGAAGGTGAGAGTGGAAGGTGATGGTGTGTGAGACAACATTAGTATGAGACTGACCTGAGAACAGAGAGAGATTTATCTTTCATCTCTCTTTGATACCGCTGGACGGTTATCTCTCCTCCATATCCTCTTAACAGGTAGCCCTCAACACACATAATCAACATACCCTTCTCTCATTAGTGCTAATGGGATAAGGCTCTGTGTGTGTGTGTGTGTGTGTGTGTGTGTGTCCTGACTGACAGCCAGCCCAATGCAGACAGACTGTAGTATATTAAACACAAGCGCAGATTGTTTTGCTACAAGAACTGTAACCCAACACAGTGGTTTGTCTTGGCAGGGAATCAAAGAGCAGGCTGGTAGGTACAGTGTTAGGCCGGGACAAAGGGGGCATTGTTGCCGGGTGAGCTCCGCTCTCCCACCGCTGCTTTGAGCTTTGAGCTGCTCTGTGCTCAACGAGGAACACCAACGGCTATCTAGTCACCTGGGGAGGGAGGGGGGGTGTTAAAGAAGCCACTTTTCTCTGTTCTGATTTGACTTGTAGGACTTTTGTTTGTATTTAACACTCATGTGTACAGTATGTGTGTGTGTGTCTTTTGTCTCGGAGTCGGGGCGGCCGAGATATCTTGAAATCAGGAGTCTCCCTGAACTCAAAATAGTTGTTTTTTCATCGGCACAATACAAGCTTACATTTGCTATCCGGCAACCAGATGATATTCCCCTGCAGTATTCCATGATTGGAAAAATGCTCAGACTTGTTCACATTCACGTTGCCAAATAGTGGCGTACTGTACCTGAACCAGAATAAACTTTCAAAGATGAGTCACAATCGATCAAAACGGATCCTATTCATACAGAGTTTGTCTCAACGTGCTGCGATGTTTGGTGTTGATGGTGTTACTGGTTACCGCTTTTAGGCTCACAGTTTGACACTTCTTTTATCTTACTATTGATCAAGTCTGGTTTTGATGTAGGCCTCTTTAAGGGGATGGGTGGGGGGCTGCTTTATAAAAGACACTACTGAATGAAGTCCCAAAAGCAGCGTATGTGGTAGTCGCCACTTTTGTTAAACCCGACGGGGCATGACTGGGGAAGCAAAACGCTTCCATATGGCTGTGGACACAGTGTGGGCTGCTTCTGCCAGCAGGACCCGGCTCCCTCTGCTGCAGCTCAGACTGAAGATAACACAACTGCACTTCCTGGTAGTTATATCACTTGTATCACATATGGGGTGTATACAGTATGTGGCAGCCGGCTTTAATAACACAGACTTTAATAGAGTCCTTAAACACCACGGTGCCATTAAGTTTAACACATCATCCACATGATGTCACTTAACAGTATTTCATTAAAATAATAACTAAAATGATATCTGTGCCTGGATGTTGGAGTATGCATGTGTTCAGAATCACAAAGAGGTACTCAAACAGACCTCCCAGAGCTGTATTTGACATGTCTAAATAAAAAAAATAACCTAAAAAACATGTCAATAGCAAATATTCTTAAGAAGTAGGAACCAGCTAATTTGTTCCAGCTAAAGTCACCCAAACGTGAATAATGCATTGTTATTTTGGTGTATTTATTTATTTGTTGTCAAAGGCATCTACATATATTCTCCTTTAAATCACTACAATAATCTAGCACAACTCCCCAGACCCAGAGACAACATCTTCAAATGTTTAATTTGGCCCTAAAAACAAAGAGATTCCATTTACAATGACCTAAACAGTAGATCCTAACATTGGAGAAGCTCCAACCACAGCATATTTGGAGGTTTCATCTAAGAAATTATAAAAATGATGAATTGATAATCAAACAAGTTGCCAATTAATATTTTTTTCAATCGACTAACTGATTTGTTGACGAATCGTTGCAGTTCTTCTACTCTTTCTGGATTTGATCTTCTGCCACGCTCGTCCTTAAGACAACAGGCGTCCAGCCTTGTGGACAGTGTAACTTAAATGGGGCATCAGACACTAATTATCCTGACCAAGTGGCCGTTCCTCCGACGCTGCGTCACTCCCTATTAATTGGCTGCACCTGTCTCTTGTCATCAGTCATAAGCCAATGAGTTCTCAGCGAAAGGTTGCAGAGATCAAGAAAGCATTCGCGGCTGCTGTTGTGCAGAAAACTGCTTGAGATAATCCAGTTCTTGGCAACGGTGTTGTGTATGTTTTGGAACTGCCGGGTTTACACATCTCTGGCCCACTGTAGCATGTCTGCCCCATATGGGGCATTTGCTCGCTGGAAACGGTTCCAGACAGTGGTGCATGTCTAGGACAAGGGGGTTAAGACTTATTTGGAAATTAATAAGAACCAGCAGAACGCCAATTGGACTGTGATCAATGTCAACATTTGACAATGTGCACATTCACTTTGTCTTTTACTCCCAATGCAGACAGAATCTTTAAGGGGAATAGAGAATCCTGGACTAAATGTCAAGACAAGATACGCTTGATAGTCTTTAAGATTCATGACTCGTCCGTCATGACAAAGGATCCTGTTAATAATTACGAGGCAGATGGAGCGCTCTGAAAGAGGAACCTTGGTCCACTGCATGGGTAATGTGTTGGTCTAGATCACTCTGCAAAGTCATGCAAATTCCTGTGTTGAGGTTGGATTCCTCCACTCCAGCTCACAGTTCTCCTTGGCTTTTGACCAAGCCATGGAGTGCCCCCTGAGGGGAGTTCACCCAGCCATCTTGTTATTCTAGCACATTCATCCACATCACTTGCTCAGTCGTCAGACTGGAGTCCACCATACCAGGGAGAAGCTGCTGCTGCCGCCACCCTTGAGTGTTAAATTTGACTTTTAAAATATACATTTGACTTGTTACAATCACACCATGGCTATATTTCTAAATTAGAACAGGTCTCCTTTATCAGTAATTACATTTCTGAAAAGTCACTTGAAGGCTGGAAAAATGAGAATAGAGAGAAATCCAAAAAAGGCAAGTAGTGTACGCCTGCTTGTACATTTTGGAAAACTATTGCATTTTCGATGAACCATACAGTCATCACTGTGCTATTTTTAAGGTTGTCGAATTCCTGTGTCAGCCTCAGACTGCCAAACACTGGAGTATTAAACGCAAGGTTCTGAATCCTGAGACTTTCTTGGTCTCCTGCCAATCACTTCATATGCTTTCTTTATGAAGAGTTAATCATCCACAGCTCACTGGGTTTCACTATTTTGAGTTTTCTGACAGAGTGACAGTAGCTGGTAGACACAGGCCGCTGGGACTAAAAGGAATTCACAAAAATGATCCATAAAATCCAGCTTTGGGTCTGTTTATTATTTGATGACAACATCTGATCTCTGCTTGGCCTTTGCTGGCATCCAAGTCTTCTTCTTCCATCCTGAACAGAGTTTTTAGTCACTACTGTAGCTTTGACTTTCAAAATCCGGTTGCGCCATGTAAACTTAAGGAATGTCTCATAAAGACGTTTAAATTGGTTGCTACCGCACATCTGCAGCGTCGTCCAATCAAAAGCAATCAACAGCGAAAACAGGAAGTCACTGTAGCATCACGAGCTGTAACATAACTTCACCAAGTTTTACAGTTCTAAGCCATTGTTTGTTTTAAACCTAGCTGGTCATTATTTCTAAATGTATGGCATGCTTTGTTTTATTTATATATGCACACAGAGAAATGTGTGTCCCACACTCATTTCTGAAAGTGGTTGCCAGGCAGGCATTTGGTTGCCATTTTTAATCTCGATATATTTTGAGTAATTGAGATACTATGCACTTATTTCTATATATTTCTCAAAGTGGTTGACAAGACAACCCTGCAGCATTCATACGGTTTATTTGGCATAATTGAGTCTGACATTAATAGCATAAGGTTTTGTCATTTTAAGGTAAACTTCTGTGGATATTAATTTAAAAGTTGAGCTGGTGTGTAGCAACCTGCTTTGATTTAACGACGTGTAAATCTCCACTCCGTAAAGAATTATGTTAAAACCAGGTGAAGTTTAAACTTATCTGACTCCTGTTTCAGGATGAGGAACATTAATTTTTATTATATATTATTCTGATGATTGTTTTCAGAGCTGAAGGTGTTACCTTCTTTTGTTATCCGCTCTACTGTGATACAAAACCAAACCACATTTGAAAAACTGGAGCCTGCAAATGTTTTTGCTTCGGCATGTTTGCTTTAGGAAGATTTCCAGAAAGTAATTGCTGATTTATGATCAGTCCATTGGCAGATTCATTAATCGACTAATTGCTTCATTAAATCAAGATGGACACATGAAAGTGAGCCTGATTTTAGTTTATCACAGATATATCAGTATCGAGTTTATGTTGCCTAATAGTTGAGAAGAACCTGCAGTACAGGGAAGCCAAAGATATGTTGGAGATAATTTAAAATTAGATTGTCTGACAGAAAGCACAATAAATTACTAAATAACTAAAACTAAGGGGTCCTCATCAAAAATCTGTTTATTTTAATATATAAAACGATTATTGGCCAATATGTTGTAATCTGTTTTTTTTAAAGCTCAGATTCTGAAAATAGCAGTATCAGCCTTAATGAAAAGCCTAAAAAATACTGAATCTAGTGAAATGAGTTATACGTGCAGAAACAAAATAATCTGTGGTGGTGTGATGTGAGGGTCTTGAGAGGAATTTGCGGAGCCCCAAGGTGTGTCTGAACAGGTGTTATTAGGGCTTTTCCTGTCCTTTCTGGCCTCTTTCTCTTTATTGGCACCGGGGCTGTGGAGCCAATTGTTTGGCTGTTGCCATGGATACGTCTCTTGTTTTCTGAATGGCAGCATGTCAAGGCAGGCAGAAAATGATCACGCAGTCCAAAGTGTTCCTCACTGCAGCAGAATATGTGCATCAAACCTCACCTCTCACTAGAAGAGTTCAGACTGTGTTCATGTAAGAGCCTCGCCTCATCATTTTGTCGATATATTATATATTCACTGTATGGATGCAACAAAAATGCTGTATATATTCAATATAATGCAAGAGATTCAAGTCATTTTTGAGATCATAGTTTGTGACCAATAATCCAATTTGGTATCTGCCATCTTTGCTAAGGCAGTTTTTGGCCTCGTCTTTGTTAGCATGTTTTTAAGACTATTTCCATTTTCATATTACATAATTTAGCAGCGTTCGCTATTGATACAACAGGCAGCAGGTATCTGGTCTCATCGTACACGTGCTAGTTGCTTTCAGTTGTCTGGAAAACTTACTTAAAAGGGGAATTCTACTGTTTTTTACACATACAGATCAGTTTACTAATCATACATGTACAGCCTGTGAAATCAGTTGATTATTGTAGTCAGCTTGGAGACTATAAATATCTACCAGAGTTGCATGATGGGAAGTGAAGGGTTCATTTCATTTTTTGGAGCTTTTTTGGAGCCATACTCGGAACTCAAGCCGGCTTCAGATGATAAGAAATGTGCAAGTTACGGCATAGAGCATCTTGCTGACGTGTATAAAGGCGAAACGCAGGTATACATAATCAAAGAGTGGCTACGTCACATACAGCTCTTATCTCATTGGTTGCACTCAATATCAGCAGCAACGGATGGTCAAAGTTTAAATCATTTGAACTTTGAAGGAAATTTCAAGCCAAGGGTAATGCTTCTGCCTAGTTGGGCGCCATCAGTCTCCCATAGAAACCAATGGCAGCCTCCCTAAAAGAAGTGTAATACTAAAAACTTTTCATGGATATCAATATGCTGTCTTGAATCAAGGTGCACTAGCCAAAAGAATAACACCGTTTTTACCGGCCTCTTGTGAAATAGAGAATGTCAGCCGTTTGAATTACTATATTATCTTGCCCACCTCTGGTTTGTCACATCTGAGTGTGCGTCTCATAAAAGAGGTTTGTTGTCGTGGCCCCAAGACTGACACTGAGCAGGCGACTTCCTCACACAGGCCAATTCTGACTCTGCCAACCGGTTCTGCTCCTGGCAACATTTTTCTTCAGGAAGACGACTAACAACCCTATGACTGATTCCTCATGTGTATCCTCGGGAGCAGCAGGGAAGTTAACGAGGAAGAGACATGACATCAAGTCGGCCACAGCTGTTAATATTTGCCAAGGCACTCGCACTTAAAATATCACTCAGTTTGATGACTCGAAGCTTTGCCACAGACAATGTCAGATAGTTAAACAAAAAAAAAAGAAGGTAACATGAGTGTTTGGACAGCTAGAAACAGAAGAATCAAATAAAAAGGTGAGAAACAGATATGAGTCAGTCCGGAGAAGCAGATGTAAAAAACAAAGGCAGCCATTGTTTGGTCTGGAGATGCCTCGCATGTTTCTAGGCCAGGGGCCCAGACTGTGCAGCTTACCTGTGCTTTGAGGCTCCGCAAGAGAATGGGACAAAAACAGAGCTGTCAGGCAGTACAAAAATATTATCATTTTCTAACATAACATATCTGCTCTGCAACTGGCAGTAGCCTCAATCGTGTGAAAGGGAACAATTATCAGCATTTGCTGGCCCCGGTTCAGACCTCTAACATTTAGCCTTGCATGAGCTGGGCTTCAGGCCACCCGCCAAAGGGGACGCTACCTCCACTCAAGGATGTGCCTTGGCCTGCCTCTGTCAAGCAGTTAAAGATTTTATAAGGGTGGCTGGACACTAGCAGTGCCTGTGATACTTATGTTGTGCCACTTGAGGGAAGGAAGCTTTTAAGTCTTTAATTACTTCAACCATTAACAGCATTTGACAGTTGTGTTATTCTTTATTATTGTATCGCAGGGTGTTTATGTAGATTACTACACAAAGTGTGCAGTAGGGTTGTCACGATACCAGAATTTCAGTAGTCGATACCAATACCTGTGAATTTCCACGATTCTCGATACTAATTCGATACCACAATTAAAAAAAAAAAAACAGGACCCATGTACTTTTAAATTCACTAATTTATTGAAAACTGCTTCAAACTGTCAAGTATTTAACACCACTGTGGTTTAAGATCTTTTTGCACAAGGTTTAAATTGCAGTACCAGTTGCCAACAGACCTATAGCTATCCAGTATAAAAACAAACAATACTGTGCTTATAAATATGGTCATAAATAACAATAGTCAACTATTTTACATTAAAAGAAGAACAGCAGTGGCCTATAGCCAGGTTTGACGTGCTTCCTCCTTTGGTCTGAAAACTTCTGAGGCACGTTTTGCATGTCGGCTTGTTTGAATCAAGAATTGCTCCGGATTCATCCGCCTCGAATGCAAAATATTTCCACACGCGACTCTTCGCACCTGTCTTGTCGACGAGCCGACGTGTTGTGCTTTCGCTCCCACCCGCTGAAGCCATTTTTTCCGAAGACGGCAAGTTTTCTTCTTCGGCGCCGCTTACTGCTCTGTGCTGCTCACACGCGTATACTGCCCCCGTCAGTTCCGCCAAGAATCGACACGGCTCGCCGAGTGAAAAGTTGTATATTCGGTTCTGACGATGCCAGAAAAAAGCAAGTATCGAATTATTTTTTTTGTGTCGGCATCGAATTGGCACCGAAGTATCGGTTCTTGTGACAACCCTAGTGTGCAGTAGTATCTGAAGTGTGCAGTAGTATCACAAGTGTGCAGTAGTATCTGAAGTGTGCAGTAGTATCACAAGTTTGCAGTAGTATCTGAAGTGTGCAGTAGTATCTGAAGTGTGCAGTAGTATCTGAAGTGTGCAGTAGTATCACAAGTTTGCAGTAGTATCTGAAGTGTGCAGTAGTATCTGAAGTGTGCAGTAGTATCACAAGCATCCCAAGCGTTGTGCTCTGTATTACATTCATTTTTCAGTGTTTATATGCTTATGCAGATGTGTAGACATGAGTCAGACTCAAGTCATGAACCTTCTGATTTTAGATTTTACCTGACAAACAAAAAAGCTTGACATTAACCCTGATGACATTGAATTTTGTGAAAGGCAGATCTTGACTTGTATATGACTTGAACCAAAAGATTTGCACTTGACTTGTTGGACTTGTCTGTACTGACTCAGGACTAGACTTTGGACTCGCTGGTCTTGACTTGGAACTTGATTTGGCGGTTTTGACTGAGGAATTGAGCTTCGGCTTTTTGGTCTTGCCTTTAGACTTCATTAGGGGGTTGTTGGTCCTGACTTGTGAGTTGTCAGAACTGACTTGGTCTTGACTTTGGAATTGCTGGTCTCCACTTTAGACTTAAATTTCTTGACTTTAGATTTGGAACTTGCTGGTCTTGACCAGAGATGTGAAAAGGATTTTTTTGATTTTCAATTATATTAAGCTATATACGCAGGTTTTTGTTGCATTTCCCCTCACATATGTATGTATTTTGAGGATAGTTACTCCACACCACAACTGTACTCATTACCATTGTTGAGTGTTGTGCATTCTAACAGGTAAAAAGCTTTAATGAGTCCGGCTTCAATCACAATTACTCATCTCAGAACAAGAACCACATTGACATTATCCTCACTTACGTCTGCCTCAACCTCAGCATCCTTTCTAGTGCTTTCCAGCAGCCTGGAGGCTGAACTATTATTTTATTAAGGCTCCATCAAATTTATGGGAGTAACACAAGCTTTATATACATTCTTCATTCTGACACCCGCACGCTGTGTTTTATGGTTGTTTTATATCCCCACATAATTAGCCATGAATGTTACATTTTGAGAGGAAGAACAATTGATGTTTGTTTGTGAGGACCAGTAATGTTGAGGGTATTGATGTAATTGTTTTTGATGATGAATATGGCAACCATTTTGAGAAATTGGCAACCAATTCCGGGCTTTTGGTTGCCATCAATCGCAAACACTTTTTACAAAAGGTATAATATGTAACGGTTTTCTAAAAAACAATATATGGACTGACTCAAATTATCCTTCTCAATCACGACCCACCAGAGTGGCGATGGCGGTATCTACCTGCCTTCTGCCTGTATTTCCTTTTTTCTTCTTACTTTGCTGTGCTCAGGACTCCTCTGGGCATCAGCAAAGAGCATTAACCCCCAGCCAATAAGGAGGGAGTGAAGCCCGTGTTCATTCCCAGGTCAAACACTGCTGCTTTGGCAAGCACTTTTAAAAGTTAGTGTCAAGTCCTGTGCAGCCAAAAGTCTGCTTAAACTGTTTCACCATGACTGAATTTTGTCTGAACCAGTTGTTCCGCCATCGTTCTTGTCTATTGCAAGTGTAATCCCTTTTACGTCGAGTTTAAACTCTTTTAACTTGATTTTCTCCCCTCAGTGATGAATTGCGGAAAGAGGCTCGGCAGTTGAAGAAGGAACTACAGGCCATAAAGAAAAGGAAAGAAGAAGGTTCACAACCTGCAGTAGATGAAGTCAAGGAGGGTATGTGGCAGATTATATTCCCTCATATTTACTGATGGACGTGTATTACTGCTACTCGACGTGTGTGGATTTATTGGTGGTTGATAATAAACTGTACATACATCTCACCACACCTAGGTGCTTAAAAAGCAGTGTAAAGTCTCTAAGAGGGTGGTCCGTGCTACATTCTCTGCTAATGGACACTAAGACAGGCTACCCTCTGATTTTGTCAATTAGTTGCAGACGTCCTTTTTTCCACCCCAAGGGTCTGCATTTTTGTGTTATAGCTCACAAAAAATGGCGTAGGGGGGGGTTGTTGAGTGGCCGCCATAGTTGAACATCAAATTCTTCGTGTGTTAGTTTGCAGCTTTGGCCTATGTGAGTCAGTAAACCCCCCCACCCCCCCACAAAACCTCTCGGGTCTTCACCACACTGCAGTTTGTCATAATGCCGTCAATCTTTGGAATTTTTTCGCTGATGCTGTAAACACATTTTTTTAAATTACAAAAACCACTTAGGCACAGAGGTTAGCTTGTGTATATTGTTGTGCAACAAAACAAACTAGTTTGTGGGGGGTTCTGCAGGGACCAGTCTCACTGTGGGATTACCACGGGCCAAAATTTACTGAAGATCATGATGAGCTTTTGTTGCTCAAACATCGTCTTCGACATGGTTTCATTCCTTCAAACGCACACACTGCGCCCACTCTTGCTGCTGATTGGTTGATTTTAGGTGAAAGAGCACAAAAAAGTGCTGCAGGAATGAATCCTAAAAACCAGAAATGAGTCAGCACTTTTTGGTTAAACGCTTGCAATGTCTGAGGTGATTTTAACGTTTTGTTTTATGATATGAAATGCGTCATATGCAAAGACTGAGATGACTGAATGAGACTACAATACGTCATCACACAGTCCGCTTATACAGCCTCGTGTGCACTTGGGTTATCGCCCAACATTACGTTTTTACGTCTGCCACCTGCATTCACGCTTCAAGTCATAGAAGTGGTGTTAATCTAGATTAGCTTGCTGAACAAAATCTTAAATGTTTGTTCGCCACAGAGCTTACAGTAATTTATTGTCGGTGGAACCAGAGTGATGCTACCTATGAATGTCATCCCTGCAGCATCTTGTACTTTAATACACAGATTAACTAGGATTCTGCTGCCAGCGTGTGTTGTGCTTTGTGATATCTACACAGTTAAGCTTTTTCTATGAACAACCTAAGCAGAAAGAGGCCTTTTCTTAATAGATCCAGTTATAAACTCAAGTGTTGAGTCAGTAACAGCCCTGCATTGTTATACCGAGTGGCAACTAGCCTAAGCTCCTCCATTATCTTACTAAGGTATTTCAACTCTGCCAGGGAACTTTTGTTTTGTGCTTCTCTGGCAACTTAGCCAGAGGCAGGACTTTCTTTTAAGAGTTCCTCATTACATTTCTGTTTTGGAAGCTAAAGTTAATTCCATTGGATGGAATTCTTCGATGTCATGGGCCAATGGCCACTGCAGGGGAGACGGATGTCTGCTCAGATGTTGTAAATCTTGAAACTTAGCTCAGCCACAGAAGAACACTGTGGTGAGGGCTCGTTTTATCTCGTCCCAGTGGAGAAGCTGCAAACACACATTAAGGCTCGCATTGACACTGCCATCCCTGAAAGCTTAAATCATTCTGCTCTGACCTCTCTGTGATGTTCTCATTTCACTCGCATGCTTCGCAAGCCGGTCAGCGTGGAGATTTGAGTGCTGCAACTAACAATTATTTTTATTGCTGAATCATTTATCAGTCATTTCGTTTATATAATATCAAACAATGGATTTAAAAAAGGCTGTAGATGATATTACCAAATTGTTGAATTGTTTTGTGTGACCAATATTCCAAAACGCAGAGATATTCAGTTTACCATCACATAAGACAAAGGCAATCTGCAAATCTAGTGAAAAGACTAAACAAAAGATTATTAACTGTTTATTTGATTGTTTGTAAAGATTCTGTTAATTTGATTTTCTGTTGACTAATTTGATTAACAAACAACAACATGGTTTCCTATACATTAAAACCCATGTGATGTTTAACACCAGTAGCATATACATTTTGCAAGGGAAAGGCATATTTCTGTGCAGCAACTATGAAGAATTCAACAAATGCAGACAGCCAGCGTGTGCTCACTGCGGAATCAAAGACGAAAGTGGTGCCTCGTTTTGGCCATAAATCCGCCACATTTGTCCTGTAGGGACACATTTTTTAACTGACCCGGCCATACCTTTCATCCACTGACGTAAATACCGGACCCAAAAATGTATTAATATCTAGAAGAGCTGCAACTTTGCTTCAGCTACGATATTCCTGAATATTTGATGATAGCACTCTGTTGGTCCAGAGAAGAAGCTGACAAAAGTAATGATTTCATCCGATCAGGAAGAAGCCTGAGAACCAGTTACAGTTACATAATACACACATATTTAATTGGAGAAACGATTCTCACAGGAATGTTTCCACATTGAAAAAATGTCTTCTTAATGATAATGGGAAAACATCCTCTTTAATTATGAAAAAATATGCCTCTTTTATGACAAGGAAATGTGTATGAAATTGGTTTCAATGGAAATAAATCAAAATAAAGCCTGCGGGGGTTCGTTAGGCAAGCACAAACTCAGATGGCATTAACTCCCAATACATTCCCACAGTTTTGCCATCAATCAGGCTAAGGCTTGACTGCAGCTACTAGGCTAATGTGTGACATTATCCAATACTTAGTGTATTATATTCATGTTAAAACAAACATAGGCAGTTACCCTCTTATTTCCATCTTTTACCCCACAAAGAAGAAGCCATATGGTAATAAGTTGGTAGTAATTTTATTCAGAAGTGACACAAGAGGGTGGAGCTAAATACAAGTGAACGCTGAATAAGACATTTGTAGGGGACCAAATTGTTAGAATTAACTTTCATGACCGAGAACACACTTTGAAAGGAGTGAAGTTCTAAACCTATGGGACTCTAAATGGGACCATAATTTACTAAATAAACATCCTGCTGTATTGAAGAAGACTTGAAACTATAGATTGAGACCATAAACTCATGTTTACTGAGATGAGGGTGAGATGGGTCATTTTCTCATAGACCTCCATGCAGTCCTGACTTCTTTTTGCAACCAGAGGAGTCGCCCCCTTATGGCCAGCAGAGAGAATGCAAGTTTAAGACACTTCAGCGTTGGCCTAACTTTCCAGAACCGAAGGTTGCCACTTGGTCAGTGCCCAGTCCTCATCCTCCTCCAGCAGCAGCCGCCCATATGGCTGCTGGCATGCACAAGCATGACGTTGATTGGAGTGAAAAGCGGATTGTCTCTTCAAAATTCACCTTTTTTCCCCTCAGTTTTCATCACATAAATTATAGCATGTTCCTGTAGTCTGGTTTTCTCTTTCTTGGCATGACCGCCGAGCACCGGAGCCAAAAATAAGAGCCATTCTGAAACCACTGTCCATTCAATACCCACCCTAAATGATGTGGCAGCAGTCTTTATCCCACTTAGATATTATACAGGTTATGTCTGTGTGCCCTTGGCGTTTTATTACACAGCAGAGTGATATTTGAAACGCCAATTACCTGTGATCAAGATTAGCATGTTATTTTGTCTCCTCACTATACAGTTTTTGACCAAGTTGGTTATTTTTCGCAGGTCCCTTCTGTAATATCTTCTTATGTAAACCGTTTCTGTTGCGTAATCGAAGATGGATGGCTGGCGTTGACCTTAAAGTACGAACTGAAAAAGTCATTTTTGATGTGTTTTTGAGTGATGGTCAGCAGTAATGGTGCCTCACAGCTCTGCGTCGTTTTCTTTCAAAACTGTCGATTGCTGAACAAAGGAGGGGATCCTTTTATCCCACAGAAGAGGCGTTTTGTCGTCCACAACAGCCTTCGGTTGCTACGACATCAGTGGCTTGATTTGTAGCCCTCCTGAGCCCAGGTGACAGGAGAAGGGAGGAATGTAGTTAGAAAGGCCATCAAACTCAAAGATAGTATTTAGCGACAACAGCTGGAGAAGGTGATGTGTGTTCCTCGTGTGGGACCTCGGGGCGTCATCAGTCAGCATCCAGCATGTCACAGGCTGCAGCGGGGAGGCCAAGCAGGAGAGGTGACTGGGGGAGAGATGGAGGAAGATCACTTGTTGGTCTCATAAATCAGGAGGAAAAAGGTTTCCCCCTCGAGCAGCAGAGCAGACTTCCATGTTGACACTGGGGGAAGTGGGGAAAGTGTTGTAGATTTCCAGGGCTGCGTTTGGAAATTCCAGAGATTGCTCAGTATTTGCAGCCTTAAAAAAGCCCAGAGAAACAAGAATAATTGCATGGATTTCTTAAATGATAGCTCACCCAAACTAACCGAGGCCTTT
Source organism: Chelidonichthys spinosus (assembly GCA_029853015.1). Lineage (NCBI taxonomy): Eukaryota > Metazoa > Chordata > Actinopteri > Perciformes > Triglidae > Chelidonichthys > Chelidonichthys spinosus. The sequence goes on from CM056840.1 coordinate 21,026,239, forward strand.
TGTTGTCACGTGAACTTGCTGTGAACTTCAATTCTCTGCTTGTTGAAATATTTAACTTCATTATTATCTTCATTAATACGTTAAAACATTTTTCCTATAAAGTCACCACCTCATGTTCAAATACAGTAATAAAATAATTAGGTGTAAGAAAATGTTTTACTTATTGCAGCGTTTAGTGATGTATCGACTCAAAACAATCCCTTTTTATTCAATAACAAATATATAAAATAATAAATACAGACGAGAAGATTGATACCACTCTCACGCCCGTCTAGTAAATATGAAGCTACAGCCAGCAGTCAGTTAGCTTAGCTTAGCATAAATACTGGAAGTAGAGGTAAAAAGACTGACTGAACTCTGACTCTGAAGTTGATAAACTTGCTTTATTATTAACAGATATGCAAAAAGACTGTTATTATAATACCATCTGTAGGTGGTGGTGTAACCTGAGTGACTATGACTACGTACAAATTAACATCGCAGCTCTTATGCTCTAAACGACAAGCAGTGGACTTCAGTGTTTTCTCTGTTACATCATTTATTTGCTGCAGATGACTGCGTCCCAGCATCCAGCCCAGGAGGGGCACAGCTTGGCCAGCGAGGTGACGCTGTCCTGGGGCTGGCGGTTTGTGCGTGACATCACATTTCGTTGTGGAAAGGCAATGCTCCAGTGGCCAGCAGACTGTGCTCACCGTCTGCCACTCTGTGACTTCACAGCCTGTGTGTCTAAGCTGGGAGATTTACAGAAGCACATTAACTGCATGAGACACCGATGTCAGCATGCTGATTGTCTCTCATTCGCGATGAGAGACTACTTCACACATACTGCAGAGGAGAGGGCAGTTTGGTGGGAAATTATTACCGGTTTCTCGCCAGCGCTGTGACTTTTCGTCTCTCTCTGTCTGCATTTGTAGAACCGGTCTGCTGTGGAATCCAGGTTCACATTTTAGCTGCACCACAATTGTTTTCTCAATGAATCATTTGGTCTATAAAACGTCAGAAAGCAGTTAAAATGTGTCTGAGTCCAAGGTGACGTCTTTTAATGTCCCTTCGTCCGACCTTGAAGGCACTTTAAAATTAAGAAAACCAGAAGAAATCCTGGGAAACTTTTTTTTTTTGGCAATTGCAACTGTTCAAATACCAAAGATGTTCAGGTTGGAATGACATGAAACCAACACATTGAAGAAGCTTGAAACTTTAAAAAACATTAAATGATAATAATTCATTATCAGAAAAGCTGATTAATTATTTTCCAAACAATAAATATATAAGACATACTTCTCAAAAAGGAGCTTTTTTTCTTTTTTTAACCAAGCGTATTTAAAAAGATGATGGCAGCACCAGTTTTCAGACTTGTGTTTTTGCTTTCCTCCAACCAAGTGGATGAGGTATGCTCATGTGTACCGTCTCTGCAGAGGTTTAAAGGGCCTTTTCTTTGCCCACGAGAGATCAATTACATAAGGTTTGGGTATAAGGTAGCAGCCGGAATTTAGGTCATCTCTGAGAGAGATGAAGTGAGCGGTCACTAGGTTGGAGCTTCGGTCCATTCCATCTTTGTGAAGATTGGCAGCAGCATGGGATTCATGCATGTCATGCTGAGATGAGAAACTTGCCCTGTGTTGTCTCTCTTATTATCATGTTCTCAGATCATGTACAGCAGCGACTGTTTGACAAGCTTTACTTCTTTTTATCTTTTATCTCTGACCATGTTCTGCATATTTTTTAGCTCCTCGTTTGTCAAGTGGCAGGCAGCACGTGAAGCGGCGGTATTTCTTCTCCCCAGACACGTACCATACGGGAACTTTCAAATGTCCTAATTATTTTTTTTAAATAGTTTGCTTTTGTAGGGGGCGAGTTATTTTGGTTGTGGAATATTGCATTTCTGTGTGTTCAAGGTTAGTTTTTAAAACATCTTAAAATAAAAATGGGAAAATTGGACAACTGGTCACTTTTATATGTCCAAGCCAGCTGCTCTTATAAAGACAAACGTTTGTATGATAAAATTATGTTGTACATTTTTTTATGTGTGTTGATTACCAGATGTGGTCCAAATGAAATAATTTATTATTTAATATTATAGCAGTGGTATAATGTATTAAGGCTTGAACTATTTTGAGCATCTCTGTATTTTTTTGTTACCATTTTATAGTAAAGCAGTTTAGAAAATATCATAATGTCTGATTACCTATAAGCTGGGAGTTCCAGTGCGGACACCGATTGATTTCACCACAAAATCAATTCACATTCCTTATTAATTAAATAACTATTAGGTTTTTTTCTGAAGGTGTCCCCGTTTATCAGCATTCGTTCCTCAATTCCATGACACACATAAATAATAAGAACAGATTTGTTGTTTTTGTTATGTTTTGAAAATAATTAAGAACCGTATGATTTGACAAAGTGAATGAACAGTTATGTTATGTCTGTCTAGTGGATGAAAAGCCAAGCAATGAGGCTGTGGCCGAATATCTGGAGGGACGGAAGAAGTACGAAGAGCAGAGGAAGCAGAAACTGAAGAAAGGTTCAACCAGAGAACAACAGGTAGAAGAACTCAATATGCTGTCCTGAATTACTGAACACGGAATACAAATCATTTCAGCTTAAGTTAGAAAACTCTCTTTATGCAAGACGCTGGACCTCCTCAATCGTTTCAAGTCCAAGCTGTCTTCGGCCATCACTGAGGAGGCTCCAGAGGACGACGTGGAGGAGCTGGCAGAGGACGACGACAAAGGATGGTCAGTGTGATGCCATTTAAGAAGTAGATGTTTTTTATTATGATTATTTCATTGGTTTTGTGGTCATCTATCATTGTGGGATCAAAACATTCTTCCGTTTGTTTGAATCTGCCACTTGATCAAACAAAATCAGGTATTTGTCAGACCATGGCCCATCATTACAGTGCATTAACTTCGGTTTGGGGTTGACAGAAGTATGCATGTTGAGAGAAGTATGCCTGCAAGGTTTCGGATACTGACTATCCTTATCACCATCATTATCACGGTATTCTAATAGTATGTGTTGGATCTGTGTATTATGATTGCTGCTACCGTCAATCTAGTTAGTATTTGCCAAACCAAGGCTTGTTGTGCCTGGAAATCTAGGAATAATACTGCACCAGCAACACACTTCACTCACTCGGTCGTCACTATTTCAATTTGAAAACAAATTCTGGAAATGTCAATTTCTCCAAAACCAACCAAACCAAAAAGTGTCCTTTGAGCTGCAGAACCACGCTAAAACGCCTATGTCCACTCTGTATAACGACTCGGTAGTTCCCCTCAGCAAACAGAAAAGACGGACAAACAGAGTCGAGAATTTAGCTGCTAAACAGCCAGATATTCCCTCAGGAGTTGGTGGAGACCAAACAAAAGCTTAAAGAGTGCGTATTGTGTCTGAATGTGTAAAGTTAACTTAATAAGATGATAACATTTAAATACTAATTTTCTTTCATGATTTCTTCATCAGGTTAGATTTATGGGCACAGTTGTCTGTTAATGTGATTTATTGATTTAAGGGAAATTATTACTATTTCATAGTATTCTAAGTTAGGAGGACATTTTTGTCAGTATTTCATGATAAACTGTATGAATGCTTATGCCCGTGGTAAAAGGAATAGTGCTGGATAAGACAGAATGAAATAGCTGCTGTGTAAGTGGCCTTGCTCCGCTTTAAATCACTGACACTATTCACCACAGCAAATATTAGTAGCTGCACTGAGCAGCATGTGAGCACACCGGAGTCCTGAGGGCTCCTGTGGAGTTCAAGAAGCAGTTTGGCAAACACACTGCTTTGTGGACGGCGAAGTTCAAGCATGACAAGTTGGCACGGAAAGACCTTTTTCATTAGCCTCTGCTGCTTGTGTTATTCCTATTGATACCCGTGTGGTGAACACTGGATTGTAAGAGATCGCAAAGGAATATTATGATAATAGTAAGATCAGAGACACTACAGTGGTCAAATACTGCAAGAGAACCATTCTTTGTATCAGGAAAGATGAAGCTGACCAGGACCAAAGCTTGCTGATAAATGTGTGCGAAAGTTCAACTTGTGTGTGTGTGTGTGTGTGTGTGTGTGTGTGTCAAGTTGGGATTTCAACCCGCAGCCACCTGATTGGCCATCAGGAAATCAGCCCTGACGCTGTGTTTTCCACTCATATTCTGTTTTTCACCAAAGATCTCAAAGTCGTACTACACAGAGTAGGGGTCTGAAATGAATACCATGTGTTTGAATTTGAGCAAAGTGTCTGTGTGTGAGAGATTTAGAATAACAAAATCTGTAGTTGCTATTAGTCTCGAGAAGCCCCCTTGAAGTGCAGTCTGTCTGTGTGTGTGTGTGTGTGTGTGTGTGTGTGTGTGTGTGTGTGTGTGTGTGTGTGTGTGTGTGTGTGTGTGTGTGTGTGTGTGTGTGTGTGTGTGTGTGTGTGTGTGTGGGTGGGTGTGGGGAGGCCTAATGAATTTGGCTGGCGTTTGGAGCCTCTCCCGGCTGTAGACACCTCACTGTGTCGCCCCCGCCAGGTATGGGCGAGGAGGGAGGGAGGACAGGGGCAGTAGCATAGCAGTCCTAGAAAAACACCAGTGGGAAGTCTGTGCCACTGTAGGAGCACAGCGAACAGAATGTGGGTTACAACAGGTCAGACATTGGAAGTCAAGTCTGGGCCAGAGGAGGTAAACTATTCCATCTGTGTCTGTGTCTACAAATTCTGACTCTCCCTTGTCAGCCCCCTCCTCCTCCTCCCACTCCTCCGTCTCCGCTAACACACACAAACTCACATTGAGAATCCACGCTCTCAATGCAAAGAGTCACTCTCGCCATCCCGCCTGCACTCCTTCAATCCCCCCCCCCCCCCTTCGAGCGAAAAAAGAAAAATAAACTGCTCCTGTAGCGTCGCACCGTGGCAGCAGCACAGTGGGTTTGATGGGCCCTCGACGGCGGGTTTCCACCTCAACGTCCCCGGAGCTGTGTGACTCTGAGGCCGTACGGCCGGCGGGCTGTCATCACCGAGACTGCTAGACAAATTATCAGAGGCGGCCCGCTCACACAGCAGGAGTCCTCGGGGTCTGCCAGAGTCTAGCCATGACATTCTAGATGAGCTGTCACAACTCCTGCCGATTTCAAATGAACACTGGAGAGAGTGCAGAGCGCACACGCAGAAACACTAACACACGCGAATGCCGAGCCAGAGAGCAGAGCAGACACAAACCACATACTGTACACAGTAGACGAGGCATCGACGTACTCTAAAATATACAAGAGAGAATACGTTATTTAGTGAAACACAGACATATACAGCACCAGGCCCCTCTAGCAGATAAAAAAAAGACCTGTTGCTCATCAACTTTCCAATGGAAAGTTCAGAGATTGTGACATAAAGACAGTCTGATGTAGAAGTTAAGTTACAGCTAGAGATGGCTGATGAACGGCAATAAATGGAGCCACTACTGATCAGCCCCCTCTCATTTTCTCACCTCTTCTGTCTACTATCTAATAAAAAATGCCCCCAAAACACATAAAGAGCAATTTAACATCTCTTTTTCACTTAAACACGTCCCCTTAACGCATCCAAACAACAATAAGCCTTAAATATACTCCCAGAGAGGGGTTGCCATTAACAACTGAGTTCCCATCTCTCGTTTATACTGAGGTGCAGTAGATACATGGACGTCCTCACAGATCCTACGCGTATTGTTTTAATGACTATTTACATCTTAGAGGGGGGTGCACGATTAAATACAGGAATAACTGCATGTTTTATCTGCATCTTTCCAGGAGGGCATTCATAGCGTTCCACTCGGTTGTACAAACCCCAACTCCTTTCATTCAAATCACGACCTTAACTGCGTGTGGATGCTGCATTGTTGATTTCGAAAGTTAACGAAATTGTCAGACCCCGCCCCCTCTAATCCAACATCGCTCTAATGGAGTTTACTGGCAGTTTAACAGTCCACAGCCGTGCTAGCGGCTCTGTGAGGCTGTACTGTGCTTTAAGCTCCATGCTAACTTCATCATCATAAGCTTGTTAGCAAGCTAACCTTAGCTAACGAGCACGAAAGTCTGAAGATGATTGGAAAGTCATTCGTTTTGCAGGGATTAAGACAAACCAAAGCATTGGACAAAGTGACATTTTGACATGATGGCGGTGTTACATGGAAGATCAGAGGTCCTCCCAAGTCATCAGGGTTAATCCTCTGGGTACCATGAATGTCATTTCATGGCAATCCATCGAAGAGCAGTCGAGATATTTCAGTCTGGACCAGTGTTAAGACAGGCATGCCATCCATGGAGCCGTGATGCTGACGAGAAAAAGGAAACGTTTTCCCTGAACTTTTATTTCTGATGTGACGTGATTCTCCACTCAGACATGAATGAATGTTGGAGGATGTTAAAATGGATCGATTGATTAGTCGGTCCTGCTTGGTTGTTTAGATTTACTGATAGCATTCAAACGGCAGCTGAAGAAAAATGTGTTTTATCTATGAACTGTCTAACACTGATATCTCCTGTGAGGAATGTCCTGATTCTATCATCTGTCTTTGGGGGAAGAGAAACTGACTGGGGAAATGAAAGACACATGAGCGTCTGTTCTCTGGGGACCGGGGTTTTCTTCCTGGTTTTCTCAACTGCTAAGATGTCTAAAAAATGAGCCCTAATACTGTATCTCTCACTTCATATTGAAATCGACATATTGAGACTTCATTCAGATACTGGCTTATTGCTCCTCTATCAAAGAAAGGAGAAGTTTGGGGGTTTTTTTTGCTATAATTTGTATTCCAGAAAAGTCTTCAGCCTGGATTTTAAAAAGTGACAGTTGCAGCAGACATCCATTTTTCTGAGAATTTGTTCCAGATATGGATTGATTACATAACGGGCATACCGGGCACAGGCCCAGGGGCCCAACATGTCAGGGGCCCTGCTGGCCTTCACCTACAAAATGTCACTCAAATAAACGCATACCAACCAATGAGAGACTCAAATGAGCACAAAGAAACATAAAATGAGGGGATAAAGAACTACTAACGGACCAAAACGGCAGCAAAGAGATCACAAAGAGACTAAAAACCATTAAAACAACCAGTAATTTGAAGTACTTGTCTGCTATTGTTATTATTGTTATTATTATTATGAACGGAAATTGTTTTCAAGTCAAGATTTCTTTTTTTTATTCATTTTCTGATAACGGTATTGTCATCAAACGCTCAAAGCAAAAAGAGACTCTCGGTAAAAGCTCAGCAGAGCTGTGATTTAGTGGATCCTCTGGCGCTGTTCTTTGAACTCTCTCCACCTCTCTCCATCTGATTTAGGATGGGCCACGTTCTGCAGTTTGATGAGCAAAGCAGAAAAGTCAAGGATGCCACCATGCAGGACGAGGACACTTTTGAGATCTATGACCCACGTAACCCCGTCAATAAACGAAGGAGAGAGGAGAGCAAGAAGATCATGAAGGAGAAGAAGGCCAAGAGGTGAGGTCGTGAGGTCAGGACCTGCCCAAGCCATGTGACCGAATAACAGGTCATACAGCATCCTGCCTGTCCACTTTTCTACCACTTCAAACCCGCTTTGTTGAACAGTCTCCGGGCAGCAACATCTGGATTGAGGATGCCGACCCATACGATCCCTGTAATCTGTGATGGAAAGGCTTCTTCGGCTGGAACAGCTGCAACCAGACGCGCTCAATTACTCATTAGGAGTAAGGCTGTGGTCCTAGTTATGATACCGGTCATCATTTGATTACATGTCATTCTGTTTGTGTTGTCTAAAGCTTAAATGTGACCATTAAGAATTAAAAATAAACAGCATTTATAAACATGATTCCACTCTGTTCTATTTGATTTTAAATAAATGTATCTGCAGTGTCTGCTTTCATTTACATTTAGCAGATGCATTCATCCAAAGCAACTTACAATAAGTACGTTTTTTTTGGGGCTACAAACGTTTTACATCCCAGTCGGTCACACGAGCACAATGAGGCTCGTCGACTCGTAACCGTGGTGATGTTCTGTCTCATTCAGCAACTTGTTCGGCACCTAAAAGCTTCTAATTCATTAGAGGTATGTATTAACGGATAACGTTGAAATCTCTTAAACCCGTGTTAACCACAGACCTTATTTTGGCCACCAAAACCAAGAAACAATTTTCAAAAACTCATTGCCATCAACACAAGGGAACAGGAAGTGCTTTAATGTTGACTTATCCAGGTTTTAGGACTCGATCCTGCACCACTCTATTAGTGCACTTTACAGGTGCTGATCTCTTCTTTTAAAATAAAAACAGCTTAGTCGTTTCCCTGAGCTTACAGTCTATGCTAAGCCAAGCTAACCAGCATTACAGTATCTCTTTAATGCAGATGGCCTCACCACCCTGTTGCATTTTATATCTTTCTGCCACACTGTCCGGCTCAGGTCACCACAGAAGCAGCGAGCGCTTGTAAAAAGGAACCGTTTAAACCAAAGACTTTACCTCACCGTGGTGGTTAAATGATCTGCCACTGCCATGTGTGTGACCAGGAGCTGCATTTGGCCAGCACACTATTTTTTACTGCCCTTCTGGGATTATGCTTAAATTTTCATTTGGAACAGGAAGGAGAGTTAATGTTACATTATGAGCATGGCGCGGCCCAAGCTGCCACAAATCTAAAACAGGTGATACAGTGATCTAACTGACTGTATGTGGATCCAGGTCAGGTTGCGATGTGCCACTGAGAGAGTAAAAAATTCATCAAATGCTTCTCCTTGTGAAGCTACAGAGAAATTCTCTGAAAGCTCTCTTTTTACTGTACAAGGACATTTCTTGCCACATAAATGAGTAATTTCTGCTTAAAGAGGAGACCAGACAGAAGGAAAGGGCAGTGTAATTCCTCTCCAGCACCACCAGGAGAATACTTAACGCTCCCCGGTGTCACCGTGCCCAGCTCGGAGCAGGAAATACCACTCTTTGCGGCTGATCATGTGACTGCCAGGGATGAGATGGAATGGTAATAGCATTACCATGCTATTCTACTACCACTATCTCCCTCTGCCCTTGTGGGTTAGCGCTAAATATAGCCAGATAATCCTTCTCATCTCTTAGAAATTTGACCAACACTTCTTTTGTGACAGGTATTATTTTCTCCCCTCCTCCTTATTTCCTTCTTCCTCTTGTTTGCACAAAATAATATATATTTACATTTAACCTTTAACTTCCTTTAACGCATGTGTTGGGTGGGTGGGTGGGTGTGAGCAGCAGAGATGACCCACTTGCCTGGCCCCTGAGCCCAGGAGTCCGCCCCTCCACGGCCTATTCCCCGGGGTGTGATGGACACAACGTGCACAAGGAGACAGCTCAGTAAGTTAGTGTGCGTTCTGAGGAGGGATACTGATGAGTTTGTGACATCAAAGAGAGGCGAGTGATGGTTTGGACAGGCACGCCGGATTTTCATGCTTAATGGTTGGTCACTCACAGACATCCAAGGACAGAGCAGAGAGTTCATCTGTCTGTGCTGCAGGTGTCCTACCGGCTTTTTTCTCCACTCTAGTGTTTAAAGGGAAAGTACCGCTTTCTTGACATCTATGTCAAACAATGTTTCTTTTTTGCATTAATTTAGGAGGGCTGCATCCACTAAAACGGCGTCCAGATGAGTTTTTGCATCGTTTCAGAAAATAAAACAGTTTTATTTTAATTCCTATAATAAAAGGTCTTGTTTGATGTTTATGATTTTCTTCTATCTTTCCCCCACACACACTCAAATAGAGATTAATTTATTACGTTTTTCAACCACAGTCACAAGCCTTCTACTACGTTACTATAGCCTACTTTAGGCCTGGCTATTTCACTATCACACACGCATCGAATTTACTTTAAAAAAATACAATTACAAATTTAAGTTTTATGATATTATGGGTCAAGATATATCAACACACATTTCCACCAGAGAACAACTTTTACACTTTGCTCGTTTGCAGTATCTTTTTGCAGTAATCCCAATAGTTGTGCAGTACAAAATGAGCATAAAAAGGAAGTCCTCCGTTTTACATCCATCATCCTCCTCAAAGCTGCATCCAGTGTCAGCACAGCAGTAGTAGCATTAGCATAGACAACAAGGTCAGGAACCACTGTAATCTATGTTCCATGTTGAATTAACCACTGGTAATATGCTTCACTTGGATACATGTCCTTATGTCACTGATCACATTTTCCCATTGAGGCACTTCTTCTCTTTCTCTTCTCTCACAATATTTTACAGCAGCCCACCAAAATTAGCATCCACACACACTAAAAACCAGTAATAGAATGGCAGTGCTGCTATGCTCTTCTGTTTGCGGATTACAGTTGAGGCTACTTGGACACATCTTGGAGATGAGATGTCAGAGCAGAGGTGCAGAGAGTCCCAGAGATAATAGCCCAGAAGAAGAAAATGTGGCAGAGCTGCGAACATTAACAATAGGATATTCATTCCTCGTCTTCTTGCCAAACATGAGGTCCAAGCAAAGCCTGTCCGTGACATTTCCAGTACCACAGCAGTTGGACAGGACCGAACAGGAATGAAAGCTATTTCTCTTCACACAGAAGGAAACTAGTGTAAACAATAAATTAAGCCCAGGACTACAACTAAGACCAAGGTTAAACTAAAAAAAAGAAGAAGAAAACCTCAGAAATACTTCACCTCATACTGAAAGAATACTTTGCATTGAGTTACATGGAAGGCAGTTGTTATCTAACCTCCTAGTTGGACTTTATAAAATATTTCCATTTCTGGTCGGAGTGAATTTATTTTATTTTGGCAGAGATTATTAGTGTAATATTGAATTTTGGTGAGATATAATGTGGTTTGGTTTAAATGTGGATGCTAATGTCAACCACTAATGTATGTGCAGTCATTAAAAAAATTATGTTTTATTATTAAGTTTGATCATTATGGTTTTATCAACGATGGTTTTAGGCCATGAGGCTCCGCTAATTTGCTCCTGACTGATATATTTTAACAACGGTTGGATGGATCAGGTTCATACGGCTGGCTTGTGAGGCCCCCCTACCTGTCGTATTTGCTTATGCTGCATGCAAGTTTGTGTCTTACAACAGACGAAAGATAAGTCAACAAAGTCCCTGAGGACGTATCTCTTCAATGTGAGTTTAGTACTTTTTCTGAACAAAGGCCCATAGAATCTGCTCTCTAGAAAACAAAACACTTGAGGTGTTGACCCAAGCCATGACATAACGTTCACGCAAAACATTTTTACCAGTCCAGGCAGGATCCCACTAATTAGCATGGCCTTATAGCACCCCAGGGTGCAAGGCAATCTTCTGCCAAGAAGATTGTATCTGTGATGAATGAAGGTTTTGTGCTTTAGCAGAAAAACCTAGATTATCAGATCATACTGCTGTCACTTATGCAGAAACGTAGATTTCAGTTGCTCTTTCTAGTCAACTGATGTCATCTTTTTCATGTCACTTTAATGTGATCATTTATTGTTTGAAAAAGTGAAAAACTTTCCCATTTGGTTTCCTGGAAGATTAATTTCAATAAAGTTACCCTGATGAACATAGAATAATCACTGTCCTGTGTTTCCATGCATCAACACAAGTAGACAGATGTGAGGGCAAAGGGCATACATTTGTCGTCATTATTTCCACTGCTGTCCAGAACACAGTGGTATCCGAGACATGTAACCTCAAAGCCCCACGTGAAGAAGGTCAAAGGGAGTCATGGCCAGGAAAGAAGTGGCTAGCTATCCGTCATTGGGTACCCAAATACAAAGGTACACCACAGGCGTTTGCAGGAACACTTTGCTCCATAAACATGTTTTTATCTTTGCTTTCTGTCATTTAGAGTTGATGCAGTTCTCCAGCTTTTCTGACATTTAGGATGGAGCATCACTTGGTAAACACCAGTAGAATCCACTACTAATGAAAGACTTGTTTAAACCCACCAATATGTTTAAAACAAGCATTCAATTAAATGACGCACGATGCTGAAATCGTGAGGAACTAGAGAGCAGCAGGTGGCTGAAAAGCAAGACACGGAGCTTGCGTTTCGCCAAGGGTCTTAAGGATTCACTTACAAATCAATTCTACTACTCATCGCCACTTTTCATCGCACTCTTTGTGTGGAGGTGTGTAGAAGTCTGGCGACTAGCACCATCCTACCATCAGGCGGAGTATTCCATGAGGTAGAACCAGGCTGGGAGGATCGACATCCAGAAGGAATCGTCATAGGTGGTCCTCACTCTGTCCATAGGACCTGTTTCAGCAAACGGGGCCTTTAAGATTTTTAGATTCAATTGTACTAAAGCACAATAACAGTGTAAGGCAATGATAACATGTTCCTTGCATTCGATATCTGAATCATTACCAACATACTGATGACAATAGCATTAAGTACATGATGTGTCCACCGTTAGGAGGGATTGTAGGCAGTAGATCACATTCCCTGCAGTAGCATGTCAGAGTTTAAGCATTTACCTCTTCGAAATAACAACACAACAATAACCAACAACGACTTATGTTAACATCTAGATCAACAAGGAAAATAAGTAGGCTGCGATGGTGGCCACGAAGCTGATTTTAACTGTAGTGTTATCGTTACTGACCACAGCTAGCTACTTTAATTAGCTTAGCAATCAACGCGCAGCAACCGCACAAGCTGCTAGCAACATTAGCATCACACTGCTAGCTTACCGGGAAGAGGGAAACGGGGGTTTCCGGTTGCTTCTTCTTTGGTCGTCTTCCGTGCTGGTGAATTAGCTTGTTGACAGGTTTAACTAACTATCATTTAAAATATATATTTATATTTATATATATATTCTAACTCAATCGCCTTCTCCTCTCATCACACACAAACACCCGATCACGCGCAGGTGCAACACGATCTGTCAATCAAGTTCAGCCAGAGGTGGGACTTGAGCAAACTAAGATTCTGATTGGCTGATCTTCTCTTCTCGTCAAACTGACGTTTTATTAATTATTTTACATTTTAACCCATTATTGTTGCTGGGTTACATGTCATAAAATGTAATGGCATACTATAGTATGTCATACAAATTCAATTTAATAAAAATAAATAATAATAGGATAATATGTCATACAAAAAGACAAAATCTGCACACAGAAGAAACTAAAAAATATTGCTTGATATTTGTCACGTGGTCAGAAACATGACTCCAAACGAATTATTTCTCCATATCGGCTGCATGTGTAAAAAAGAAACTGTTTGGTATAACATGTTAGCAGTAGCAACTTCATAAGCTAGTGCCATGTCGTGGTTGTTGTGGTTGCCCCCTAGTGGTCATAATAATAATAATAAAACTATAATAATAAACATGTATAAAATAATAAACATAATAAGCATGTTTTCCATACAAAAGGAAAAAGACATTTTCATTTCAAGGTGACACTAGTCGTATCAATTATTTGTTTTCTGGACTATTTACATAACCTAAAGACAAGGACAACTCAATCAATTAACCTACACTTGAAATAGCACTCTGTTCTCTTAAGAGTGCGACTGATTGATGAATCTTTGGTCAATTAATAAAATTGCTTGCAAGCAGATCATCTTGTCTTTACGGCCACTTTTTCATTGTAAGGAGAGAGAAAAGAGATTACATTAAGGACAAATAAAATAAACTATTAAATAGGATGATTTATTCCTCCATAAAACCTATTGTTAGCACAGAACATGATTACAGTTCCGAGCTACTGAAAGAATAGATCTTAGAGAGGGTTCCATATTACAGCAGGCCATCAAGGTTGCTGTCAAACCTCCAATGTCCCTCCACTGGACGTCCTCGGTGCGTCCGTGAGCGATACAAAGATTCACCTTTTCCTCGTCCAGAGTGAAGGACATGTGGGCTATGAAACGGAGACAGAAGCAGCATTACAATGTAACTGAACAGAGTAATAACCATAAGCCTTGTAGCTTTCTGTGCCATTATCATTTGTCCTCATTAGCTTGCTGTCATTTATTAGTTGTGGGCAGTTGGAGCAGAAGAGGCTAAATCACGACATAATTCATTCTTGATGGATTTCATAATGTTCTCCGGAGAGAGGATGTCCTTAAGTATGCTGTACGTAGAGCGTGCTGTTCAAGAGCACCATCTACCCAAATGATGATACTCACATACACACACAACAGTATTCAGCCGTATCCACAAGCATGCAAACGCTCTTGGCTTTACTCCATTGGCCTAAGTGATTGGCTATTGATTTTTTATACACTTAATCCATTTATCTGCTGTCTTTCCTGCTGACGGAGGACAGTATAGGAACAAATCCCTTAAAGGTGACCCAGCTACCTGCTGAACCACTACGCATACGGAACCTGAAGAGTTAAGCTCTCCGCATGCTTGAAACTCCCTCCTGTCTTTTGATGCCCTCTTCACGCAGCGACTGTCCAGGTGTGCGGAGGTGAGAAAGTACTTCCATCACTTTCTTGTGTGCAAAAACGTGAAACACCAAGAACATCTTCAGGAAGAGACTCTCTGAAATCGTCCCCATTTGTAGGATTCATCATGTCTCAACTATCTGATAACGGAGAACTCTTTTGCCTTCAGACGCAGTCAGAATGACAATTCATACCGACTTCTTCATGTGAAGCATACCTTAGTCTTTGCAGATTGAAGATGACCGTGACTGTGGTTGTGGGGAACAAACAAAGGTTCCCGCACTAAAGCATACCCTGCTTTATGGTCTATTTGACTCTAAACGGGTCAAAATGTATGAAATGAGCATTATGTTGAATTGAATAAGACTTGAGATTGAAACCATAAAGTCATGTTTAGAATGTTTACTGAGATAATAAATCAATTGAGAAGTATAGGGTCATTTTCTCATAGACTTCCATGCAATCAGACTTCTTTTTGCAACCAGAGGAGTCGCCCCCTGATGGCCAGTAGAGAGAGAATGCAAGTTTAAGGCCCTTCAGCCTTGACTTCACTTTTCAGAACCGGAGGTTGCCCTCTGGTCTAAATGCACAAAATGGTATGTATGTTTGGGGATGGCATCCGTTAGGAGATAAGGAAAGAAACAGCTCCGACACGGCAAGAAAACAACTTTGAAAGAGGCCACGGTGCACAGCTGAAGCATTTCTCTTCACTTCTTTGAAGGTGTGAAGGAAAAAACACATCCTCCTGGTGTATGTGATGGGGTGGCTGTTGCCCTCTCCTCTGCAGCCAGTGCCCTTCAGGCTTTGATCTTGTCCACAGAAGTTCAATCTGGGCCTCAGCTGTGGGAGAGAGCAGCAGGGCTTAACAGGACAGAGCCCAAACAGAACCCAGGAGATAGCAGGTGCTGGAGCCGTGACCTTCCCATCCCAGGCCAGCATTCCTGCCTGTCAGACCCCCTGGGTCCGTGCATGCACTTTCTCCACCCACACCATCTGGAGCTGTTTGTCCCGCTGCACTGAGTTCAGACGGAAGAGTGTCCGAAACGCTTCAAGCACTCACCGACGACACCGAACGTACCACAGCAGCTTTGATTAAGAATGAAAATGCTTAGAGAGCCATGTAGTTCGTGGCCACGCTGTCCTCACACCTTCCAGCTGGAGAATGAGTGCAGCAGCCACTATCTTTAAAGGGCCAGTGTGCAGAATTTCTGGGAATTTATTAGCAGGAATAAAATAATTGTAACTATGTTTTCAGTAGTGTATAGTAGAGTCTAGAGAGACTTTCATGTTTTTATGTTACCTGAAGGCCAAGCGCTTGGTAAACTGCAGTATTGGGAGCTGCAGAATGCAAAACTTGAGTTGCTCCTAAAGTAGTGTGATTATGGTACAACCCTGTCTGTTATAAATGTACGTTTCCATACAATCAAACTGCAATCCCAATTACGTTTCCAGGAAAACATTTATTCCGGACCAAACGGTTGCAGCTTAAACAGCGAGAAACACGCAGTTAACAAGACAAACAAAATATGCTACAAAACTACAAACATAGCTAACTTTAGGACACAAAACTACTTGGTTAGGTTTAGTAAAAACAAAAACAAAAAAACATAATGATTTTGCTTAAAGTTATGACGAAATTGCAACACAAGTATTTGGTAAATATTTGGCGAAAAAGTCATTTTGTTTGAATGTGATATGTTCAACAGTGTGTTTTTGGACCCCTCCACCACCCGATCCTCCTTCCTATGTAGATTGCTGCAGACTTGTTTGAAACAAATCTGTGATGTCAAGAGCAAACGTAAGGTTAGTTGCTTGCAATCTGCAACCAAACCGCTAATTGCCACCGAATCAGACACACTGTCCCTTTAAATGAAGACTTATGATACATATTTAGGACACCAGCCAACAGTAATGATAGGTCTTTATGTAAATTACCGCCTGAGAGACGAATGTGGCTGTAGGAAGCTGATTTTAAACTCTATTTGAGCATGTTTCCGTGCATCCTCATGATTGTTGGCAAAGAGTTGGCAGATGTTGCACCTTTGTTATATCATTCAACGTGTGAGGAATATTTAATTGCTGATAAGCGACAGCAGTGGCTTCTCTCACTGTCAGTAGTTTCCATTTGAAGTGCAGAATCCCGGAGAAGAGAAGAAATCTGTTCCCCGTCCTCTCCACACCTCTTATCATAAGCAGCCCGTGAGCTCCGTGTACTGGGAAATCACCTTGTCACTTATTCAGTCAAATACACTTGGTACGTGTCAGGGAGACTAATATTACCCCGGCCGCTAATAATGTCAACATACTGGAATAAGAGAGTCAAACAGTGCTTTTGTGTAGTTTTATTGTTAGCAGTCACGCCGATGGTGCCTTACTGTGAAGTCTAAAGACCTGCTCACATCGGCATTTAAAGAGGGGAATTCACACTGGAGTACATTTTGATTGATTCATTCACAGGGATGAAGTAAATCCATGCTAATATTTCATGCCAAAGGCTACTTCAGTGGACGGTGAATGTGTGCTGTTGACCAACAGCAGCTAGTCTTGACAATGCAGACCTATGAGAGGACGGAGAGTCCACATGGAGGAAACTAACCCTCCTCTGTGAGTACAAACTGGCAAAACTACACTACCACTCCATCTTTTGAATAAACCGTGGGAACTTATTAGCTGGGTCCCAATTCAGCGGCCGCATCCTTCGGAGGCTGTCCCTTTTGGAGGACCTCTTTCAAACGCAGCCAAGAAATGCAGCTTTCTTTTCCTGGACTTGAAGAATCCAACTGATGGATCCTTCACGGCTCCAACGTATCCCAAGATTCATTGCGTGCCAGTGACGCTGGGATGGCACTGGGAGGAAAGTCATTATAACAAGCTTCTAGATTTTACTGTTCGGCTTCTTCACTACTTGCAGTTCAAAGGGAAAAAAATGTCATTACTCATCATCTGGAGGCCTTCTGGGCGTTTGTTCACACACAGTATCCAGTTGACAGCTTGTTTCGATGTCTAATCTACAACAAACTATCGTCGACGTATGTGCACACGTGTTCAAATGTTCCGTGTGAAGTAGTCACCTCCGGGCCGTCAGGTCATCTGCAGATGAACTCCATCGCCTTCTCTTTTTTCTCTCCTTGTCGCCCTCAGCTCTGCAGGTTAGGACTAATGTAATCACAGACCCCTGCAGACGGGCCAGTGCGGGAGACAGAAGCCGGGCCAGACGTACAGGTATTCTAAACTGGTTACATTAGACCAAACAGGCCATCTGTCTCCCTCTGTAATTGGACACTGTGGATTAGAAGGAGACGGCGGCGTTTTCCCAGCCAAGTGGGCTAGTTACTGTTTATTTGGAATTAATTACCAAGGAGAGTGGAAACCTCACAGTTCCCAAAGAGTGAATCCAGACACTCGAGGCCAGGATGAGAGGGAGGAGAGTGTCGTACCAAAACTATGGCAGAGCTACGGACAGTCCAGAATGCTGATTGACGCCGCTCAAGTGCAATAGAGCTTACGTTTATAATGTTTGAATCTCAGATGATGATGCCAGTGTTAGGTAGTTAAGGACAAAAGCTCTTACAAACGGTGCCCTCCTTCTCCGGTTCGGTCACCCTAAACTGAGGCAGCGAATGAATAGGATTTCTTCAGCGACGGTAACGGGTATCCTGGTGCGATGCCATTAGCTGTTCTCATGCTGTGGGTGCTTTCCAAGAGTTGAGTGAAAGGACAAGAGTATGTGTCTCTTAAAGAAGAGCAAAGCATCCCCCCTGGCACAAACACTCCTCATTTGATCCAAAGTGTGTGTTGAGCTTCATCCTCTCACAGGGATCAATGATCGCCGCTGGAAATGTTGCAAAGACATGCGTTTGATGCGTTTTGATGAGCGTGAGGGGGATGAATCCACTAACACAGAGTCTCTTTAAAAGCTGCTCTTTTTTATTGGATCTACTTTTTTAAAAAAAGGGCTGGTGAAGGGCTGCATCACTGCATTTTTTTTCACTATGCTAAAGTTCAGTTTGCATGCAGTGAAATAAATGTACAAGTGAGACAACGCAATAAATTAGCATATAATTTACATTTGAAAAAAAAATTAGTAACAGTGTACCAACATTAATACTGAATATAAAATATACGCAACTGATCACATGATGCTTTTCATTTCTCTTGCACTTTAGGTACAGGTATAAGCAATGTGACATTCAAACATCCAAGTTCACAGCAATGAGTACCAGTTTGAGTGATTTCACTTCTCTTTTTTTGTTTTTTTCCGGGAGGCTCCGTATCCCGCAGCCAGTGGATGAGTTAGTCCAAGCAATTTTGAATTCAACCGATTTCAAATGCTTCTCAGCATCTGCTGTCCCTCCCCAAGGGCCTCATTTCAAGGTTTGGTAACCGATAACATCTGCTCGACATTGTCATACTGAAGGTGGCTACGAAAAAGTAGCAGCAGCAAAATTAGAAATTAGTTGTTAACAGCTTCGATGAGATTCTTGCACACTCCTGAATTGTCTTTCCGATTTCTTCTCTCAGACTCCTACTGTACCTCCGCAACAAGTGCGTGATGGAGGCGTTCCCTTTCACGAGCCCCTCACCTGCAGGAACGTCACCTGGGTGAGTCGGCTACGACCGGGTGAATGTCCACTTTGTTGGTAGCACAAACAACAAATATAACGGTTAACAATGAAAATTCCCAGTGTGAGGTATAAACCGATACAAACAAAACAATAACATGACCAGCATTTACCAACAGAGATATTGACAAGGATATTATTCCATGTTGTTTGGATCCAGCCTCGCGTATTTAGCACACTGGAGGGTTGAATGGAAGCACCCACATGATAGCACCAGAAGCCTGGGAAGGCCGTAACCCTCAAAGAAGAGCAGGAGGAAAAGAAGAGGTAAACACAGTACTCCATGGAAATAACACAATCAAATACAAGAGGGGGGAAGCACCATTGAGTTGGCTGTTTTTGAGAGGAAAGGGAAAGAGGAGTAACTTTATCTGGAGGGGCTGTCTGAAGCCAGAATACGTGGTCTGGCATTACATTTCCATAACGTGTGTGTGTGTGTGTGTGTGTGTGTGTGTGTGTGTCTAGCACTGGTCACATTACTTTACGGAATAGTTAAGACATTTTGGCTAATATGCTCATTCACTTTCTTGCTGAGATTTAGATGAGATCGATACAACTCTCATGTTTGTACACTGAACATGAAATTAGAGGCTAGCTTAGCTTAGCATAAAAACTGGAAACGGGGGAAACACTGAGCCGCTCTAAAATTCACAAGTTAACTTGTTTTTATCTAGTTTTTTTAACCCTTACAAAAAGAAAGAATGGGTTTTGGCCTAGTGGCCACATAGGGTATTGCCATTGGATGGGGTCCCACCTATGAACGGTATATCTAGTTCTCTTGAATAAACCCCCCGTCTGGATGCAATGACCCGATTGGAGTAATTAATTACTCAAGGTTATTATTACATGTACGAACAAATCTTTCAGACAGACTCTTCAAACTGAACTGTATCATCGGCCTTTATGCTAAGCTAAGCTCGGCTAAGCAACTCCTGGCTAAAGCTCCATATTTACAGGACAGACATGACTGGTATCTTTTCGTCGAACTCTCAGCAAGAAAGCGAAACCGCTCTTATTGACAAAAATATGACAACTTCTGATCAACGCTTCTAGCTTAGAAGAGTCAGAATCAGTGATTCCAAATGAACAAGTTGCTTCATACAATATGCTCCTATAAAAATGAATCCTTCAATAGCGAAGTGAAAGCTCCCCAGCGGGATGTTTTTGTAAAGGCCAGTTGGGTGATAGTGTCTCATGTGGCCCAGGCACCGTCTGACCATATCCTCACTACTCTGGAATAATGACCGATGCTGGGTGAGATTTAACTTAAGTGTTAGGAACTAAGGCACCTGTCTGGGCAAAGAAAAAGTGATTTAAAAATATAGCAACGTGGTATTTTCTGGTCCTGGATTAACATCATATATAATATACAAATCCTTACAGTATATAAGGGTTTAACGTATGTTACAGTATGTAATATTTTCATTCCAGCACAGACATTGAATATGAAATTCAATCACATTACATTCCCTTCCATGACAGTAGGCTACTCTCTGACACCAACGTGATCAGAGGACAATATCTCAGCTCTGTTTGGAATTGTACAATAAATATACAGTACACCGATGGGGTTTTCTCTGTCGTATCTGAGCGGTAAATTGGCAAAAGTATTTACATGAAAAAGTGCACCGATGCACCGCCAAGGTCTGCCTGCCGAAAGCACCATCACAGTCGTCCCAAAGACGGGACGCCTTCGACTCCCTCCCCCCCTCCCCCCCTCTTCTAGCGAGGAGTCCTCCCCTCCCATCTGTCCGTCTCCGGGGGCAACGTCCTCTGCCAGCGATGTGTCCAGCACTTTGGATTCATAAAACAACAAACATGAAGGAAGACTAACAATGATATCAATAATTATTATTATAATAAAAATAACATCGTCAACGGATAATTCCCACGTTCCACTTCACAGAAGTGAAATTTTTTTAAACAGTCTTGTGTCAGCGTTACGGGCTGAGCAGTGGTTTGGATTCCACCACGATGGAGGGCAGGAGGACCAGGTGTGATAAATAGGGAAATCCTTACTTCTTTTCCCCCTCTTTCGCCGGCGCCATCACTCTTCGTCCGTCTTCCACATATCCAGAGGTTTGTTTTTTTTTGTTCAGTCTGCCCTGTTATCTTCTTCTTCTTCTCTCCCTGTCAGTGCCGTATCAGCCTCCCTCCATCTTTCTAGCCTTTCTCTCTCTTTCGCTCCTGTGCTCCAGGGTCAGTGGCCCTGGCAGGTCTTGCAGCACATCTGTCTGAAGTACGCACGGCTGCAGAACTTGAACTTCAGCACCAGCGGGCAGTAGGCCACTTTGTTCACATCTTTGCACTCTGGAGAGAGAAGGAAGGGAGCCGGGTTAAAGACTGAAGGATTGTAATGCATTTTAAATTAGGTCGTTGCCATCTTGGAATTCCTTGCAATCAGGGAACGGAAGTGACCATATTTGGACTGTGGAGGAGCGACGGGTGGATCCGACAATTGGCAGAGCGGCATCCTGACTGCATCTGGCTTCATGTGAGAAGCTGTTAACAAAGTTGGCCTCATAATTCAAGTGGAACTTTACAGTTAAGTGTTAAAAGTAATTTTAGATCCTCTACTCCTTTTTCTGTTTTTTGATAACATTGTATGTGTGAAAAATTTGTTGTATGTGAACAAAAATTCAATAAAAAGATTTATACAAAAGTAATTTTAGTAGCTGATTGCATTGGTAGCGTGGTAGAGATGGAGGACTGTGGACCTGTCAATCACAAGGAAGCCCCGCCCTAAAGCTTACCCTGCTTTATGGTCTATTTGACTCTGAATGAGACAATAATTCACTGAAAGAACTTCATGCTGTCTTGAAGAAACTACCGATCACCATAAACTCATGTTTACTGAGATAATAAATCAAATGAGAATTAGGGTAATTTTCTCATAGACTTCTATACAATCAGACTTCTCTGCAACTCGAAGAGTCGCCCCCTGATGGCCAGTAGAGAGAATGCAAGTTTAAGGAGAAGAATCTGAGGTTGCAGGACTAAGGCATTTGAAGACCTTCTCTTATTACATTTTTGCTATAATACTGAATAATGATGATTAATATTTTACAAAACGAGCAACAACTTGCAACATGTTGATTAGGAAATGCAGTTGAAACTGAAGGAATCTTATTTACGGTTTAAGAAATGGAATATGTTCTTTAAGGATCCTGGAAAAACATTCAGAATGGTACTTTTAAACAGCCTTCTGGGTTTTCCTAAGTGGGACGCTTAGCTCTGTGAGTCAGAGCTCAGAGAGAACGTTAGAGGCACAAACTGGGGCTAACCTGCTACACGAGGGCCGGTGCATCTCCCACGGGCCTCAACAGATTCAAAACTCTGCAGCTAAACTTGGACGCAGAGGCTGAAGCTGAGACAGATCCTGGCCTCGTTCTCTAACTGGGCTTCCTGCCATCCCGAGCATGCACACTCCTACACATACACACACACACACACACACACACACACAAACTGCTTGCTGGATGCCGGACAGGCAGTGCTCTAAATGCCTTATCACGATCAGAGTGTCTTCCCTTATTAGGCTTTGGCCCCTGCCTCTGCAGAGCCAAATGAAACGAGACATTGCCTCACTGCTGTCCGTAAAGGAACAATTAGCCTACAGCTAATCCCATTAGCCAGCCTGTAAACGCTGCTCACGTTTTCCATTCAGGCTAATCGAAAGGGCCTTCTCTATGCATCTGAATAGCCATCCATCATGTGTAAGTGTATATGGAGGGTTGAGCTGCTTCGCTTTGACCAGCGGCCAACCTCACTGGAAAGATTAATGTGGCTGGCAAAGTGTAGAGGAGTGTGTCATCCAAGTGTGTTTAGGTCATAGCAGAACAGTGAAGATGAAGATGGAGACAGTTTATAACCTTTTCAATCGGGGCTTTGTGTGAAAGCAGCGCGGCACAATGGGCATTCACATCTGCCTTTGCATTTGAAAGAGCTGCAAAAAGAAGCCTGCGTCCGTCTGACGTTTGTCTTTGTGATTAAAAACGAAAAAAAGTGCAAGGAGACAACTGGTCGAGCCAGCGCTGTGATAATGCGACAGCAGAGTCAAGATGTGTGTGTGTGAGCTGTGTGTTTCGTCGTCTTACCGTCGCCATTGGAGACGGGGGTGGCGTCGCACTTGCTCTCACACTGCTGCATGGTGGTGGGCCGGAGGGACTCTGCACACTCGTTCGACGGCTGGCCGGTGTACGACAGACACTGCACCGTCCTCATCTGCTGGCCGAGGCCGCACTGGGCCGAACACTGCAACGAGGGCGGCAAAGTCATCGTCTATGCAGGAGCAAGTTTAGCCAGCGAAGGCCAGAAATTCAACGAGGTAAACGAGGAACATCTTTCCTCCGTGACCCTGACTCTTCGTTCCCTCATGCACGCAGACACACTGAGTAATTCCTGCACACACACACACACACACACACACACACTTGATCCAATAAAGCATCATCAGGGCACGCAGGCAGCGAGGAGTCACCTTCCCTTTTGACTCGACTGTCAGTGACTGAGTTTCCAACCTCAGCTGTCAGCTGTTTACTGTGAGGTTGTTCCTCCACTCACTACTAAAGGAAAGGACTTGTTTTTCACTTTGCATCTCAGTTCTCAGTCTGAAAAGAATCAAACACTGATGAAGGCGTTGGTGTGAAGTTAGAAGGAGATGCTTTTTTTTGTACGATTTCAGATTCAGGAGCAAGATTTATTTTTTGTTGCACCAACCGGACAGAAGTTTTAATTTATGTTAAATAATGGTGACAGCTGCTGACCGAGTTTATTCGTTTAAAGGTGCATCTTCACTGATGTATGAATGTTATCCTCGAGGATAACTTCCAGAACCGCAGGATTTATTTACAATAACAATTAATACATTTTATTTAAACCAAACGGGACAGATAACATGAGAATAAGCATAAAGGACATGAGCAATACAATCAGAAAAATAGCAATACAATCAGTATAAATAAAAATGTATATCAAACACACAAAAATAAGTCTGCTGGATAGTTAGAGAGTGTATTAAATAGCAACTAAAATATGCCTCCTTTAACATTTGGTTGGATGGATTTTGTCAACGGAGAGAAAACGATAAAGAAAAATCTGACTCGCCTTCGCCACAAAACAAAGGGAGGAAACTTTTGTTGACATTTGAAAACGCTTCTTGAACTGGACCCAGATTGTGCACCTGACGTCTATAAATGTGTTAGTTAACACTAATAAAAACTGAGATTGGTTCCATGGGTGGCCATTAAACACCTTTGCAGGAAAACTACACAAACAACTGCGTTGGATGCCAACACACCTTCAGCGAGCCTCGGATGAATCCTCAGAATGACTGTACTGTGGAAGCAGTGAGAAACAGCTGTCAGCCGTCGGTGTGATATGAAGCTCCACCAGACTGCTCTCTGTCACCTTCACTGATCCTCTCTGGCCTCAGATCAGCGAGCCCTCATGTCATCCCTTCCCAATTAGAGAGTCTTTATTAGGACCCGCTGCCGGCCATGACAGATGGCGTACGTCAATGGTGCGACTTAAGTGGGATTTGAACCGGTGACCTCTTGGCCTTGGGAGACCAGGAGCTCGGTAGCTGGCGACAATCTCCCCTTTCTGACGCTTTGAGGGACCGGAGCAGCGAGGGCGAAGCTCGTTATTACAGCCACAAAACAAAAAAACAAAAAAAAGAAGAGAGGTGGAGGTCGAGGGCTGCACACACACACACACACACACACACACACACACACACATCTGCAGTGCATGAGAAAGTGCTGTGTCAGAGCAGACTCCAGCTGTTGCTGTAGGAGGTATTACCTCTTTGATGGAGCACGCCGAGGTTATCAGTCATGTCCGCTTTGTTGCTCCGATCAACTTGTTAAAGGTGCGTTATTGATGTGTGTGTGAACGCACATGTGGCCGTTACGAGGAGGGAAGCCAAGGGGAGAGCTGCCACCTAGCCTGCCTGACTCGTCACCTTTGACCTCTGACCTAGACAACGTCCGAGCTCGAAGCTTGAGACATCGCCTCCACCAACAGAGCGCGTCTTCTAAACATCACAGCGCACTGTTTAGAATTCCACTTTTACACCGAATTATCAACAAGTCCTATAAAATAACACTTTTTTTTCTTTTCTCTCTCTCTCTCTCTTTTTTTACACTCAACTTTCTGTGACGCACGTTTTTTTGGCGACCCCTCACCAACATGAGTCAGCTGTGTGTTGTAAAGTGTTCAACAGCTCTGCCGAGCGCACTGAGTCATGTCAGGGTGAGCCCAAGAATGCTCCTCCTCAGTCTTCCTCTGAATGGTGTTCCTGGAAGTGATAGAGAGGCCTGGTCCGAGGCAGAGATAAACTTCAAACAGGCCAGGAGGATATTACTGACGCTGATCGCTAAGTCCAGGCCTGCTGGAGCACTTGGACTCACGCACACAAACACAACCTCTACGCAAGCATGCACACGCACGCACGTCACAGGCCTGCTTAGTGTGTCATCCAGGTGTAAATTATATTAACCACTCACCAACACATGGAATCTATCTGTGCATCCTTTGTCTTTTAAACAGCCAAGCTAGCCTTTTAAAGGATTAACCAGCGTTCTGTTGTTTGGAAAGCTCAGGGAAATCTCGCTTAAAGGGACAGTTCACCCCAAAATCAAAAACGCTATTTTCTATCACATATTTTAGGGCTATTTATCAATCTAGATAGCTGTAGTGGGAGATGTCCATAGAGATGTCTGCCTCCTCTCCAATGTGATGGATGGGGTGGGCGAAAAAAAACAAACTAACGGAAGTGAAGAAGGGCAAGTAATCAGGAAGTAAAGTGACCGCCAAAGAGGGAGAACGACAGACCTCCTTTCAGGGTGGAGCATTTGAAGGCATCACGCAGAGAGACAGTCGACACTGTTGGGTGAGGGGGATGAGGTCCCAGAGGCTCTCCTGCAGTTCCATCTACCGCCACTTTAAGTAACAAAAAAAAAGAAAAAAAGTGAGGTGCCGCCCTACCTGTCCCCATTCACCAGGGATCCAGCGAGGAGGAGGGCAGCGTCCTAAGCTGCAGCGGATCCGGACCGGAGGTTTGTTGTGGCTCGGGCAGTGGGCGGGCGGGAAGGTCTTGGCGAGGTCGCTGCTCTTGCACAAGGCGATGCGGTGCTTGAAGCCGGGGCCACATTTAGGCGTGCACTGCAGACGGAGGACAAGGCGTCAGTAGAAGACCTCGACTGCACAATGGGCTCCAGTTAGGTTCAGAATATGAATCCTACCTCCGACCAATCCAGAGTGACCCACTTCGGCGGGCAGGACTGGTTGTTGCACGACTCTCTTTCGATGGGTCGGTGAGTCAGACAGAAGGTGTCCTCCAGTGTCTCCTCCTCGGCAGGGCCAATCTTCCTGATACACAGGACGGTCCTGGTCCTTACCCCGCCGTCACATGTCTTCCCACACTCGGACCAGTCGCCAATAAACCACCTGGAGGAGAGAGGCAGGAGTTAACGGTGTGGTTCCAGCGTGTTGTACTCCCTGTGGTTTATTCATTACAAGCAGGCTTTTGATAATGTCAGAGTGTAAAATCACATTATGCTTCTGTACATTCGGTGACTTTATTAAAGCGAGATTACCAAAAGGGCAAAGTGGGGAAATGCTGCACGCCAACGAACCTCCGTTCCAGATTTAAAGGGGAAATAACATGATCTCCACTCACGGTACTAGAACTACCATTGCAAACATGCAGCATATCTTTTTAGACTAATTTATGTGGGCAGATGTGTACAGATGTGTACAGATGCTTGGACTGTTTTGGTGCAAGCCCTAGTATGAAAACATTTCAAACACTAACCAGCCATGGACCAAGATGGCAGACCCTCAAAGGGCCACTGAAACGGCTAAATAGTTTGGGATTATACACTATTAAACACCAAAGTACAAGAAATACGCTATGGTCTCTTGCTGGGAGTTAGATGAGCAGATCGATATAGAGGAAGTTAGCTTAGCTTAGCATAAAGACTAGAAGCAGGGGGAAACAGCTAGCCCCTCGTGCCACAGTTTCCACCTACCAGCACCACAAAAGCTCACGTTGTATCTAATGTCTTTCTTCTTAAATGTACAGCTGCGTCAAACATTCAAATATGCTATAAATCCGGAATGATGCAGATAAACTGACAGGTGACCGCCATGATGCCATGCCGCTGAGCTTTTGGCCTCAAGGAAATTAGAGCCAGTCTCATTCTCTGTCTACGGACTTCAGAATTAATATCATAAAACCGTCCAGACAACAGCCCTCCAAACACGTCCAGCCTGTGAGATATTACATCATGTGATGGAATGTATACAGAATTAACGACGTGTTCAAACATCTGTGTTAGCTTTCATTACTCAAGCCCATAAAACCCCGGCTATTCTAAAACAATCGTGTTTACGTGGTCTCCTTTGGTCGGCCGTTCCTGAAGCCGCGGAGCGGCTGTTCGCCTCCCGAACAGACAAATGTGTGCACTGTAACTCTATACACACACCATGCAATGCAACAGCCTTCAAGTACTAATCAAAATAAATGAGATAGCACCGGGTCCACCGAATACAGATGTGAAAATAAATAACCCAAGACTGTAGTGTAAATGTATGAAAGCAAATGACCAATTATACAGTAGATTTACGGCACGATCCTGTTTTTTTGGCTGCATTCACTCTTATACACAAGTAATTGTCAGATAGTCTGAAACTAATTAACCCAATGCATTTAATCTCCCTTTTTCCAGACATGATTGAAGTGGGTCTGGCTTCATGCTTCCAGCTACGGTGTGGGATTTACAGACATTTGGCCACCAAACACAAGTTCATATTGCACCTGTATACGTGTGTGTTAGCCCTCGAGGATCGGCGAAGAAGCCAAAACAATCAAACACAGGTGGTCATTTTCAGGGCTCTAATTTTTGGCACGAGGCAAACACTGAAAATAGTTAACATATGAAGTTATAAATCACGGCCATTTTATTTTATAATTTCTTTCCAAACACATTTCAGAAAGTAGGGCTCATTGAAGGCGGATTAATATCCCGGAGTCTCGTTTTTATGGAGGGTTTTTCCTTTTAGAAAACATTCACTTAAAGCTGTTACAGTCAATATTTTTGTATTAACAATGGATCAAATGTCTATGTGCAATTGTGAAAGCAAACCTCCAGAGAATTATCGCCTGACACAGATCTGCTCAGTTTTACGGAGCATTTTAGCATCTTTAAGCTAATTATTTCTTTTTTTTTATGGCGTGCCTTTCTTTGCTGCTTTGGTTCAATCTCACTGTTCTCATCAGTGTTGTTTCCAGATGCAGCAGGCAGCTGTTTTCAGCAACAACAAAAAACAAACTAAAAAATGGACGCTACTTTCCCAGCACCAAAAAGGAGCTGAATTTAGTGACTAACGGGATGAATTTCATGGAGCGATCAACAGCTAAAGAGGTGGTGGAGACCAAACACAGAGGTAAAAGAGATAGAATATTGGACAAAACACAACCCCAAATGAATCACTACGCTCTGTATCTGAATGTGTGAATAGGCAACTGTATGAACAGTCAATGTTGTGTTCTTAATACAAATTCAGTTTTAATTGTCCAGGAGAATCCTGTGTTTCTATGTTGAGGACTTTTGGAAAATTAAACTTTCACTTGGGAATAGAGTTGGGAAAAATACCTCCAAACCCAGCTGCTTCTACTCCCACCATGCAACTCTATGGCAACGTGCAAATAGGCAACTGTTTGCACACACATTGCCACATTAAGGTGAAAACATGCTAGTGTTATGTTAACAGCCTGTTTCAGCGGGCCCCAAGCAGCCAAAGAAATCGCTTAATGCTAAAATACTCTATGCAATATATATAATTGAAGGTAATTGTGATAATTGATTAATAATTTAAGCCATTTATCAAAAGCCCAAACATTCTCTGCTGCCAGCTTCTAAAATATGAGGATTTGCAGCTTTTCTCATTGCTTTTATTGTTGTAATGTGAATAAATTCAGATTTTTTGGACTGTTGGTCAGACAGAACACCCAACCTGGGCTCTGGGAACTTGTGCCACTTTTTAGAAAAAAACAATTGATTGATAAATCAAATTGAACAGCTGATGATAACAATAATGGAGATTCGACGCTACATACTCTGGAGGACACGGCTCAGTGTTGCAGTCTCTCTGGTTCTCTGGAGGTTTGCCGTCTGGGTCACAGTAGCTGTTCTGGACCACCGAGTTGTCATCCAGTCTTTTACACACCACCTCCTGCTTCTGGGAACCTAACAGAAGGAAGGGGGGGGGGAGACGGATCAATAAGGCAGCACAGGGCTCAGCTGATCGCGCACATTTAAAACCCCTCTTTCAGAAACATGGAAGCCGTCCGTTGTGTCGAGCGGAGATGGTATCGCTTTCAGTCTGTAGTAAATCCAGACATGTAAATTCCTGATTCTTTGCAGGATATCTTGGCAAATCACTTTTACAGAGCAGAGAGCTCTTTACTTTGGCTTCTAATGGGGAGAGTGAGGGCTACCGTATCGGTGTCACACCTCCCACTGTGTGTGTGTGCGTGGATATGCCATACCAACTCAGAAAGGGCCTGTTTGGGCCCTCGTGGGACGCCTCCCACAGCAGACTAGTCTGGCAGATGTAATGAGATATGGATGTGTGCGTGTGGTGTGTGTGTGTGTGTGTGTGTGTGTGTGTGTGCGTGTGTGTGTAGAAAATCTACCAATCTGTGCTTGAAGTGAAATACAGTTTGGATGAACACAGCAAAGCATGGGGTAAAAAAAAAAAAGAGAAAAAAAAAGGAGTATAAGGCTGTCAAAAGATGTTTTTCATAGATTTTATTACGGTAGTGATATATTAAACACCGCTGCATGATTAGCTGAGCTAGCCGTATCGAATTGGTTTGTGATTAAATCACATTTTTTACAGATTTAAAGCTCCGCGCGGTCAGAGACACAAATAAGATCATTTGGATCAACAATGCAAAGGCATGTTTACAACACTGGAAAGGAACGTGTGTGTGTGTGTGTGTGTGTGTGTGTGTGTGTGTGTGTGTGTGTGTGTGTGTGTGTGTGTGCTCCCCCCCCTTTTCTAAGGAACAGCTTCAAACTTCTGCTCCGGACTTGGAAATCCTTCCTCAGAAAAACCCACATGCTTATTCAGTCATGCTTTTACAAAATATTACAAACCCGTCCAGGCCACACTTGACAACTGGGAAGAAACACTATTTATTGTTACATGAAACCCATTGCTTTTGGGCTAAAAGGTTTGGTTTAGTCATTCTTGAGGCCATGGTCAACATTTCACTGCGGTTTTCAGACTCCGAATGTTTGACTTTGTAGGACGAGCGCTGTGGAAGAGCGTCCGTATCTGTGTGCAGCGCTGGCAAACCAGAAGCTATGCGGAGCAGCTCATTCACAGAAATTACACCATATTCATTACTCTGGCCAAAATATGGAAAATATACATGTTGAATTTATTAGAGGGCTGGATCTCCAGATAGAAAGTAATGATTTTGGAAAGCCATCGCAAATTATGATACTGGGTTTCCACACACTGCTCTTCAGCATTTGTGTAATTATTGGTTGGGGAATATTTACAGAATGACACACAGACACACAAACACACACGCAAGATATGAAGTATTACATATTTGGGAAGGTTAGAAGTATTCAAGAAGAATTCAAACCCCCACAGCGTGTTACGCTGCTCAACACCAGAATGCTTGGAGTGCTCTTTTTTGCAAAAAAGGCAACTGGTGGCCGCTGGAGCTCAGCAGAAGGTCGACACGGAGAAGAAGAAGAAAACGTTAATAATGAAAACTTGTATGGCAAGTTTTAGAAAATCTGTGTTTACTTTACACACAACAAAACCCTGTATGTTACGTAACCGATGGCTAAAGTGATCAAATGTAAGGGTTGATAGTCCCTACTTTTATCTGCTGGTCAATGCTTCCACCTTCAATGACATTTTAGGGGGCCGGCGCTTTCCTCATTCATTCGCACTAAAGAAATCTATTTTATATTAATGTGAAAACATCTCCTTCAAAAATGAAAAACTGTTTTTCTCACCAAAAACTTTGTTTTTTACAAGATGACAAGATCTTAACATATAATAATCACCTTTTCAAGTCCAAAACCCAATGCATCTCTCAAACTGTGAACTTCTTTCACTCTGATATTTAGTAGGACTGACCAACCCAAACCTCTCCGGCAGCTCCTGATGATTTCAGCGTGTATTTGCTGCTCACAGTGGTGAATAGAAGTGTTAAAGCTATATTTTTACTGACTATCGTCCGATAACGATCAGCCTGTTTTGGCTTAATTTGGATTGGACGTTTAACATTTGTGTGGCGCTACACATCCTGAGCTTCTTTGGGAACGATTGCCGACAGCTATTATTCTGTGACAATTAAAAGTCCAGAGGAGCAGAGTTACTGCAGTTAAGGCGTCCAGTGCTGACTTACCTCCAGCGCAGGTAGCCGAGCATTCAGACCAGGGCAGGTGGTGCCAGGAGAAGCCCACCTCGTTGTCACCACTCCCCGTACGCTGGATGGGCACGTTGAACTTGTAGCGTATTCCCAGGTTCTGTTCCTGAAGGAGGACCTGCAGGTAGTAGGAAGAAGAAGGTACATTTAGTACAATTTCCAAACAAACTATTGATTGTAGCCGCTTTAAATGCAGTTGGTTTAGAGTTCGGATCAGTGAGGCTTCTGGTGGATTTATATTAGTCTGCTGTGCAGATGGAGACCGGGGGAGTCGGGCTTCGTAAGCCACAGAGAAATGACTAGTGGTCGAGTGGCCAGTTGCTTGTCTATTCCAGTGGTGCTGTGTGGTCTGGTATTTTCAGCATTCATGTCAAGGCAGAAACCACATAGTATTATAACAAAAAAAAAAACAAAAAAACATGCTCAGTTGCCTCACATTAACACAAACATGCAGAGAATCTTTGTCATGAAATCAGTTTAAAAAACGATGCGCGAGAAAACTCCACTACAACAAATCAAGTGACACAGTTGTTTTCAATACCCACACACAAATAGCTTTTAACCCCCAAATATCTGGATGACGGTCACCTCAGGTTAGCAGCCAGATGTTGAGTTTAAGCACACTCAGACCATCAGTATCCGTATAACATGCAGATGAATAACTACAGAGGTTGCAAAGTGAGAGGAGTGATTTCAGGCATCCAAATATCCTCCGAAAGCTGAAATAATTCAACCTAAGGCGTCTCTGATTCTGATGAACCTGTGAAAAAGCTACAGAAACCCCATTGTACACTACCTGCCTAGCAGCGAACAGCTGAGAGACACATTTAGAGACTAGCTGGTGAATATAGTGGAGCGATTAGCAGCTAAAGATGCAGATACTTCCCCAAGGAGTTGGTGGAGACCAAAAACAGAGCTAAAAGAGTGACTTGTATTCACCAGATGGAGACAAACAGGAATCCCAGTCAATCATCATGTTGCTCTGTATCTGCTGAGTGACGCTGTTGTTATGACATGTCAATGTGGTGTTCACAACTTGTTTCCGCAGCCCACAATTGGCCAAACAAATCAGTTTAAATTGTCCAAGAAAACTCCTGTGTTTCTCTGGTAATTTTGAAAAGAAAATGTTCAACTAGGAATACAGTTAGGAAAAACACTTCCATTTGTATGTCAATGAAAGTCGAGTAAAAATGATGATGTGTTTAATTGTCAAGGAGATTCCGGTGTTTAGTTTAGTTACAACTTTACAATACAGTAGGGACAAATACTTCCAGGACCAGCTGCTCCTCCCACTTTCTGGCACACACAATGGTGTTTATAGTGCATGATACACAACAAAATATCATTTATTACCATGACAATCAGGTTTTCAGTGGTAGCTCCCAGCGCCTCTAAAGACTCCGGCTCATCAGAGGGTCTCTTGTAGTGGAAGGCCGTCCCTGCGATGTCAAACTTCCTGGGCCAGTCGATTGTCCACGCTCCATTGATGTAGTAATCATCCAATTCAGATTTCAGAGCTAGTTAATCAGAGAAAACAGGAAATACTTTTAGAAAGCTCAAGCAGGACAGAAACGGTAGCCCAGACAACAGGTGGAGACAATCATTCGGTGTGATGTCATTGCCGTCGTTCGTCGGCGTCGCCTACGACTCTCTGAGCAGAAACACACACACACACGTGCACGCACACACGCTCTACATGCAGGTCTAATTTAGGAAAAGAGAAAGAAAACACACTTCAGGTGAAAGCCTGGACGAATCTTGTGAATACCGCTCTGTCTGGTTGTCAAAACAAAAGTTGGTCTCCAAGCACAACAGATCTGAAAATATCCACTTTCTCTGCATTGAAATGGGGCCAAATTCAGGAGAAACAATCCAACCGCTCGCTATTCTGTCTCTCTGGCTCGCGCCCCGCAGATTCCCCTTCTCTTCCCTCCCTCAAACAATAGTTTACTGCTCTTTAAAATATCACAATCCCCCTTCTCAATAATTTCATTTTCAGCACATCTGGCACTGATTGCGAGCATTGTGATTTTGTTATTTTGCAGTTTACACAAGTCTCCACAGGCATCCCAGTCTCTATTTTTACATTGTCTCACTAAGTTGGAGCTTTAATAAGACATTTTTCTTTTTTTTAAATGCAAACTTTGCTGACCTAGATAGCGGGGCCTCAGACAATGCTGCAAAAGAACAATATTATCTTTATCACTGGGGTCACAGATGACATTCATAACAAAGTTACAGATTGCTTGGGAGGGAAAATCTAGTCTAACACAACAGCCAAAATTGCACTCTTTAAACTTTGATATATAGTCATCATATCCCCTATAATCCTGGTGGACCAGGCAGCTGTCACCACGGCTCGATAAATCTGATGCAGCTCTCCGGTTCAAAGTGTAACGTAAGCCCTCCATCAACACCACCCGCTATAAATTCAGCACGCTGTCGCATGTCTTTCTCTTGCTAATCAAAAGACACAGAACGGGCTTGATTGAATCCGGTTGTTTGATTGTTTTGGTTCCGACGCTGCCAGTGTTGCAAATAGTTTTTGTTTAGTCTGGAACGGAGCGGATGAGTCTGGGGCCGAGACGGCCGTCACATGTGTTAAGATTCAGGGTATTTTCTTTTTTACAGACTCTGTTTTACGGCTTTACATTAGATTTAACGATGGCGTCTTCTAATTTGCTCCTTACAAAGACGCATTGGAAATCCCCAGAAATGTGGTCGACAGAGAACTGAACAGATAATATGAAACAGCTCGATGTTGCAAATGACAATTCACAGCGCTGTGGTGAACTACGGGGCAGCTGCTTGTGATGGATCAGCAGTGAAACAAGACTAGAGTCTACAGTCGCACCGCGAGGCAGAACTTAGGCACTGTGGCGCTTTCAGCAAAATGCATGCGATGTTTACCGTGTTCACCAGCACATTAGAGTGCAGCTGTTGTTAGTTTTGTTGGTATTTGGTCGTAAACCAGAGTGGATAATTCATCCTGAGGGGAACATGAATGTCTGCACCAAATTTCCTGAAAATCCATCCAACAGTTGTCAAGACATTTCACTTTAAACCACAAACATCGACCTTGTGGTGGCGCTAAAGGGAAAGTTAGGGGATCACCAAAGTCAGCAGGCTTCATCCTCTGGGAACCACGAATGTACAAAATTGTTTGCCAATTCATCTTGTAGATATTGAGATATTTCACTGGATAACTACATTTTGTTCAGCCTGCCGAAGGTGAAAGGAAATGCCAGGAGATTCCCAAAGTCACCAGGATTCAACTTCTGGGGAACATGAATATATCTGCAGCAAAGTTTACGGCAATACATCTGATAGCTGTTGAGATATTTCACTATAAATTAAAAATGTCAACCTTGTGGCGGTGCTAGAGGAAATGCCAGTTCGACACCAAAGTCAGCAGGCGTCATCCTCTGGGAACCATGACTGTTTCTACGAAACAGTGTGCCAATCCAACTAGTATATGCTGAGCTCTTTTACTGGATGACTAATATGTTTGCCTTTGCCAAAGATGCTAGTGGAAATGCCAGGGGATTCCCAAAGTCATTAGGATGCATCTTCTGGGGAACGTGAATATCTTTACCAAATGTCATAGCAATCCATCTCATAGTTGTTGAGATATTTTACTTAAAAAAATAATGTCAACCTCTTGAGGTAGTGGTGCTAGAGGGAATGTCAGTAGATGACCAAAGTCAGTGAGTTTCATTCCTCTGGGGACCATGAATCTTTTAAACATGGCAATCCATCAAGCAGGTTTCTGAGACATTTCCGTCTGGCCCAAAGTGCTGGGCAGACACACACCGCGGTCCATAAATGTCACAAAAGATAATATCAGTGTCGTTTCTAAGAGTGACATGACTTACCGATGTAATTCTTTGACATGGCCACTTCTTTGATCTCGATATGAACGGATCCCTTTGGGATCTGGACCACCTCCATGTAGCCTGGAAGACGAGGACAGGGATCGTTAAGGTGCTATCTGTCCCACTCAAACTCAAAGGGAGGACATATAGAATACATTCCAAATCACCCAAAAAGGACAAAGCAGGAGGACAAAACAATCCCCTCCCTTTTTTTTACAGTCTCACACACACACACACACACACACACACACACACACACACACACACACACAGTATTTTTAGATGGTTTACTAGCCATACCATAGAAGGAGAAATATGTTTTCTCTCTCTCTCCTGCTCTCTATAGACAACCTCAGGCTAAAGCCAACACCAAGTCCCTATCTCTATTCCTGATTTCTTCACTCCATGATGTAATTAATGGGGGAAATATTATGTTTTGATCTACATTCTGACAACATAATTCCAAATAGCCAAAAACATATGTTCTGTCAGTGGGTAGCACAGATAAAAATAAAAAAAAGAAAGAAAAAAGGCCCTTTTCCATGAAAGATTATCTTCCTGGCTTCGTGGATGTTTTGGATAAAAAGCTGCGTTGCCTAAAGGGGTGATGAGTTACTTTGTTTTCCTCCCAGTCCACCAGAACAACAGACTTAACAACAGAACAACAGACTTAATCACATGTGGTGGTTACTTAAGCTCCTCCTTTGAGTGACTCAAACACCCGAGAGCTGCTGTTCAATGTATGAGCGGAGATCTGCGGTAAGAGAAACCCGAGGTGAAACCTAAAAACGCCATGCATGTCTCACCTCCTCTGGGCAGCGAGTCGTTGAAGAGTCCCTCCGTTGCCTCGCAGGTGCTGCCGTCTCCGCCGCACACACGGCATCGATCTTCTTTAGCATCCGAGCTCAGGATGTTGTCGCAGCCCACATGCTTTGAAGTCAGAGAAGGAAAGTTTTATTTGAAGACTTGGAAATGGGAGGGGGGGAGGATTTAGCAACAATTTACTGTGAAAATAGACGCTCGGGTAGTTTTTTTAGACCTGCAAGTAGCAGAACAGGTTTGTGTCGTGGTTTCAGCCTCGTTTTCAGAAGGGTTACACCCCGATTCATTACAAACGGGAATAGTTCCACATTTTGGGGGAAAGAGTTCATTCACTTTCTTGCCGAGCGTAAAATGAGGTTATTGATGCAAAGCCAGTTAGCTTCGCTTAGCTTAGCATGAAGATCGAAAAACAGCTAGATTGGGTCTGGTAGTATAAAGATGGCTTATTGGCATAACACCAAATGTGTATTACGCCAATGCACTGTTCACTCCTGTTTGTTGTAAAAACTACAGTGCCCAGCTGAATTATTATATTTAAAAATAAAAATAAATAAATATGTATTTCATGAAAATAAGAACAAATAAAGAATAAGTGCCGGACTGCTCCTTTAACACAGCTCCATTGATCACTGCTGTAATTGCTGGTAACTAATAAATAATATACTCGTATATAGCTCGTTAAACGTGACAGGGTTTAAACTAAACTAGCAGACAAAACGTGGCTGGCTGAGTGTACATTTTAACTTGTATGGAGTCCATTAAACTACTGATCTGTGCTCAGTATCGATCGCTTCTTCACTACTTGGTTGGTACAGTAAAGCTCCGGAGCTTTAAAGCTGCAGCGTCAGAATTCAGCAGATTGGGATTCAAGGTTAACTGCTATGTTTTCATCATTATTTGCCTTTAAGGCCTCCAGATGTCTAAGACTTATTGGGGCTTCTGCGATATGACAAATATTTGTTATATTAAGCCCATAGTCATTTTCTAAGTGTAGGACATAAACATTTTTCACTCTGAAAACTGCCTTTAACACATAATTTTGCACATACTGTAACTTTTAAACAAATTACTACTTCATCTGGGAATGAGATGACTATATTTCTCATTATTACTATATTTTATAAGTATTACAATAATAAAGATGAACTGAACTGGACCAATAATGTGCTTGAGACGGTGTAATTCTATCTTATTTTATGGTTTTGTTAACCTTTACTTCCCCAGGATAGTCCCTTTGAGATCTCTTTTCTGAAGGAGTCCTGGCTAAGATGGCAGCGTAAAAATGTTCACATAAAAGCAGAAATAACTTTCAAACAACAACAAAAAACAAACTCTTACAACGCAAAAACTGTCACATAACAACTGGACAAAAGAGAAGACTGATGGCCGTTTTCACTACTTTCTTACATTTTATAGAGCAAACAATTAAATGAGAATAATTGTTGGTTGCAGCCCGACACTATATAAAGCATGAATGTCAGTTAAAGGGACTAAAAGAGGCACAGCTCCAGTCTAAACTGTGTGTTATTGCTGTGTGACTACACAACTGGGAGGATTACTGTTCCACTCCTCCTTTGGATCTCCCAGTTCTTTCTACTCTTATATCACTATCTCTCTCTCTCTCTCTCTCTCTCTCTCTCTCTCTCTCCAGCACCTGTAAACAGCATCTCAGCTTTTGAGTGTTTCTGAAATCTTTCCAAGCAGA
Source organism: Chelidonichthys spinosus (assembly GCA_029853015.1). NCBI lineage: Eukaryota > Metazoa > Chordata > Actinopteri > Perciformes > Triglidae > Chelidonichthys > Chelidonichthys spinosus. Next base: position 21,064,085 of record CM056840.1, read on the forward strand.
CAGTGTTCTAGAGATTTATCACAGCGTGGCAGCGAACCCAGAGAGCCGGCAGCCTCTGAAATATAACGACACGCTTGATTCAGAGTGGAAATAAACCTGCAACGCTCCTTCGGTGGGGAATATTCCACCTCGTACAATCCCTCCTCCCATTAAAACACGCACCATGTTGTGTTTTTATATTAAAATCAGAGTAATGTCGCTGGCATGGACGCTGCCTTTTCACGCCAAACCGGAATGGAATGGTGCGGTCAGGTGGAAGTCAAAGCAAACGCATCCCACGAAACTTCGCCCCAACCGCACAAAAATGATTTATGCTCACAACAAAGAAGGCAGCAACTCCTTTCAAAAATCTTTTATATGTATATATTTTTAATTTATATATACGTAAATTCATTATTCAATGGCAACAATGATTTTTGTGTTTTATTTATCACGAAACAATCCCGTCTGAGGCAGCAGAGCCCTGATAAGAGGAAGTCACTCCATCACAATAAGACACAATCAGCCACTCAGAGTCCGATTGTTCTTCACGGGAGAACCAGTTTTGTGCTTTGGCTTCGTGTTTCAGTCGTCTGGTAAATTGTGCAGGCAAAGATTAAAAAAAAAGTCAGTAAGTCAGTAAATATACAGCTAACGTTTCACTCTAGCTGACATTTGACAAAATATCAAAAGGTCACAAACAGATCCAGCCGAGGGTAACGTCACCGTGTGGTGTGGCATTATAACACTTCAGGGCAGGAGATGCATGATGTCGTTATTGAATCCGACATGTATTTCACATGCAAATAAATCAATATTCATACCGGATTCGATTTGGCACGGTGCCAGTTATTGCATCAATGTGTCCTGCAAATTAGCCTGATGTGAAAAAGCATTGATCCCATATTTACTGTAAAATGTAGAATCTGTTTTCAGTGACTCCCTTTTTAGGGAGACGCTGTGGAAATAACAAACATCTCAACTCAAGAGGCTTTCAATCACATCTTATGGTCTTCCTCGGCGTACGTCGTGGAACGTGACAACAGACATTAACTCTGACCGCTGAGGAAGACAGTGTCATGCGAGTGAAAGCACCGCAAAAAAACCCCCAAAAAAACACAGTAAGTTGACCTTGACTCAAGAATTTCTTGTAAAAAAAACAAAATGATTATCGAGCATGTTTCGATTTGTACCATGGAGTTTCTATCTTTTCTGCTAATTTTAGAAATGTATATATATATATATATATATATATATGGTGCTTCCTTACCTTACACTCTCCATTGATGCAAATGTCCAGAGAGTCGGCCTGACATCGGGTGCCATCTATGACTGCAGGCGAGCGCTCTGTGTAGAAGTTATAGCCCTCTGCCAAGCAGTTCAGTGCACAGGGCTTAACACCACCTGGGTTACACAGAGTGCAAACAGACAGAGCACATGGTGATCTAGAGTTCAGCCTGCACAATGCTAATAGCACGGCTCGCAGATAAACAACACACGGGGAGCAGCAAACATCCCCCTTTCAACTTGTTGACAATAGTAAGCATGTGGGGGGAAGTCAGCGGCGCGCTGACGTCACTGGAACGCTGACGCCGCCGGCGGCGGCTGCCAACAACAATTACGCTGACATCAACAGGGCAGGTTATCTGCTGTTTACACATGACGGCCCGCAGCCCGTGGTGCATCTGGAGGTGACGGATTTGACAAAGCAGACCTCGGCGATAAAAGAGATCTGACTTAAGCTCTTCCATCGCTGGAAGAAAATAAAAGGCGTGTTTACATGCTTGGAACTTTTATCCCCTTTTTTAAAATGTTTCTTTGTGAAGAGGATACTTTCCATCATCTGCAGGCACAGAGGAGAGAATGACAAAAAGCATGTGCTGCTTAAACTCCTGCCAATGACTGTGATAGTATGATAGCACTTGCAACCCCGGGCCAAAGAGCGGAGTCCTTCTTCTGTCGGGATGGTTTGCAGGAATCTGAAGAATTCTGTACTCATCAAAGAGACCGTCCCACTAACTGGCGTTAACCGGGTACACGAGACAGGCCGGCCTGCAGGCTGTCGTTGGTGACGCAAAAAGGATGACAGGAAGATTTCTACAGCTCACCACTTGGGAAAAAAAGTTGAGATTAGAGGTCTGAAATGTTCTGCAGCCAGTTGCATCAGATAAACCGAAGCCTCGCTATAAAGTAAATGTTTACTCAAGAGAGGATTCACGCATCACTAAATTAAGGCGAAGCAGCTAGCAGAGTGCTATTTGGTTCTGCATATTTACACGTTTCCTATTAAAGCAGTAAACTAGAGAGGGACTTTTTCACAGATATTGCGCTTACGGTAGCCAAAAGTGCTGAATGTGCGTTACGCAACCGAGGACAGTCTGCTCTCGACGAATCGGACGGGATTCTCATATGTATTCATATATTATCTGCTCCTATGTTAGTGACTCCTTGTTTAGACAGGAAATCAAACTTCTTCAATAATGTACCCCCAATGACTAGAACTTCAAAGATTTGGTTAAATCTCACTCCCTGCAGTACTCCAAAGTACCTCTAGGGGTACTTGCATCCCCTTTATGAGAAACACTGATTTAACATTATGTTTCAAACTAGTTATTATTTACTGAAAACGTAGGACGCCACACACATATTCATTAAAAACCCCTGAAAGCATATTTTCTCAATCAATCATTTAAACCGAGTTTCAGAGGGATTTACTGGATTTACAAACAGCTGGAGCAACCCGGTCCTGAACTCACCACCAGTGTAAGGCTTCCAGTTGTAGTATTTCCCACGGAAAGGCATGCTGTCAAAGTCGGCGCACTGCTTCTCACGGAAATCACGAGATCCCGCAGGGCAGGCCTGCAAAAAATAAAACGAGTTCACATTTTAGAATTTGTGATGCACTAGTGTTATATACACTTTACTGCTAAGCATTTCATTCATTTCAATACATTATGCAAAGCAGTTGAGATGGAAAGACTTCAAAGATGGATAAAATGTCTTACTTTTTCTTTTTGTTTCATGCTTTATCAATCACACATCACACAAATGACGTAGCGCTGCATTAAGGCTTAATAATCTTTAATATTCATGAAATAGATGGTGCCTGGAAGCTGTTTTCTTTTGTTGTTATTGACATAAAAACATTTCCTAGTAAGTATTAAAAACTGATGGGGAGTAAAACAACACAGACTTTTCCAATCAGTTCGCTATTAAACTGCCAACATCACTTTGACACAAAAAAGAGACTTATGATCGATTACATAACGCAAACAAGTTTTAAGAGCCTGGTAATTAATTTTCATGTCATATGAAAATTAATGGAAAATGATGCATAACAGGAACGATAGGGGAAAAAAACATAAATCGGGAAATCTGTTGCATGCATTGAAAAAAGTGCATGATTTGTAGTAAAGGAGCTAAAACTTCAGTGATGTTTGAGATGCAGGCTAGCATGTTGTTACCATTAGTGAATTATATGCAATGCCTGTTTCTTTACTCTGGGAGGCTTTTATTTGCATAGACAGCATCATTATTAACAACTGGACAAAGTCTGCATGAGACGTCCCATTTTTTTCTCGGACACTAAAACAGACGTGCTTCTTGGAACTCCAAATTCAGAACAATGTGTTTTGCATTTGGAGTTTTTTGTGCTTTGTTTTCATGAGTGGATGTTGCTCCAGTAAGTGGAGGTTTGAGAAAAAAAAGAAAAAAGTGGAAAGAAACACTTTATTGGTGTGAAAAGGTCCTTAGAAACCCCAAAACACTCTCCCCCGGGACAAATAAAAGCTCTCGGGTCAAAGCGGTATTTCACATGCTCAAAGTGTTCCACGTCGGCCTCGGCCTTGGGGAAGGCCCGAGTCGCTTTCATTACCACTCCAGGGTTTTGCCAACATGGCAGCTTTAAACTTGCACATCAAACATGCAGATTGAGTCCGAAGAGACAGAATAAATATTATCACAAGTGTGTGTTGAAATGACGACACGTGGCCAAATGAGATTTACATGTTCCAACACGTGTTTGCAAAAGGGGAAAGGACTTCAAAGAGACACTAGGAGTAAGGGTTATCCATTAAGGATCCGATTAATCATCTCGTCCATAAAAAGAGTCGAGGATTTTCGGTCACAAGGACCTCAATTTGCGACTGAGACGCCAGTTTTTTACATAAATCATGCAGACGAGGTGAATGTGTGCAGGATTATATTCTTCTTGGATTTGAATCATCTTCTGGGGGAATTTTTTGACAAAGCAAGTGTTGTGTTGCCTTCTAGTTTTTGGTCATAAAAATCAGCCCGAGGTGAAGCAGACACAGTCCCGCAGTGTTTGTTGTCTTAAATGGTTAAAAGATTACCATAATCGCTGCTGATGGATTCATCCGCTTTCTATATTTATGTGACAACACATACCTGCCACGGCACATCCCCACACCCAGAGTCTCCGGGAGTGAAACGGGAACTGATTTTAACACGTCAGGGTCAATTTACTGGTAATGATGAGTGCTACGCAACCTGTGAAAACATTTGTGCAACCTCTTCTGTGGAAGCTTGTGTCAAGTCTGAGAAAACGTTTTACAACATCACTTCAGTAACCTTATTTTTGGGCTCGGGGAATGTGGCGTGCTGGCGGCACAGCTCTGGGGATGTTGGTTATTCCACCACTTTGGTCCAAACTGAAATATTTCAACAGCTAGTGGATGTTTTGCCATGAAATTTGGTGAAGATGTGGACGAGGCCCAGACGACGGATGCTACTGACTTTAGCAATTCTCCGACGTTTCCTCGAGCGCCAGCATGAGGTTGACTTTTGCTGTTCTAAGTGAAATGTCTCTTTTATCAGGTTTCCTTTTAGCAAAATCCTCAATGAACTTGTCTTTGTCCAACAGCTACGCAAAGTAAGTTAATACACCTAGGGCTTTTATTGTGAAGGGAAAACGGAAGGATGCAACTGGTCTGCTGAGGTTGAAAGGAGTAACTGTCCTTGTTCTAAAAATAAGGAATTTATGCTACACAATATTGTGTTGAAGTAACATATTTGTGTGAATTGAAAGCCACCAGTGTGTGAAGGCATTGAGTCCGTACTATAACCTGCATCCCTGACCTATAACCTGTGTCTGCATCCAATCAGAACGGGGATTCCTTTTCCATTAGCTGCAGCATGAAGCATCAGCCTAATGGCAGCAGCACTACGACATAAAGTCCCCTCCCACAGGACGGACGTAGTAGCAGCAGGATGGGAGGGAGGCGCCATTAACTAATAATATCTGACCGCTGATCAATTTAAAAATAGCTGGGATACAAAACTCAATTTTGATGCGTGTCAGTGTGTGAGTATTTGTCATTGTATCGACATCTGGTGCACACACACACACACACACACACACTTCCCTGGACAAGGTGTGGTCAGTGTGATGAAATAGCGGTCGGGGATGTTGTTTGTTTTCCAAAGAAAACACTCAGTGCTTGCTCTCAGCTGTTATTTTTAAGACCTGCGGTTAAACGTCCACCAGGGCCCTAACTATTTAAATGTTCACCTTGTGAAAAAAAAGCCCACCTAGAAATAGTTGAACAGAGATCTCAACTTGCAGCCATGTTAAATATTTGTTTAAAGCTTTGCTCCAGACCTAAAAAAAAAAAAAAAAAAAAAGCGAAAAAGTGAATTGCTTTTCATGAAAAACGCTCTGCAACTGTCATCCTGGTCGTCTCAAGCGAAATGTCACAAACAATATATGAACTATTAAGTGACAAAGAGATGATTGAACCCAAAAAGCTACAGGGGAGGAATAGGGAATCACGCCTGCTCGTTTCCGGGAAGAAAAGCTGTCAGAAAGCTTAAAGGCGAGCGTCGTGCTGCTAACATGCTCCTTATAAAGCCTTTAAAATAACATGCTCTGCAGGAGAGTCATTTCTATGACGGGCCAACTCCATCCCGGGTCAGAATGCCTCAACTATCTGGGTCCCCTTCACGAACCGGAGCATCCATCAAGACGACGGTTTAGTTTCCAAGTCACTTGTATACTTTGCTCTAAATACCAAGCAGACAGAGTAAACTGGGGGAAAAGGCAGAGAAAGGATGAAAACTCACGTCGGTGTTGCAAGATCTGTAACGCTTCCTCTCTCCGAGGCAGTACTTCCCTCCTCCAGACGGGCTGAGAGACACAGGACCATCGGATGAGTGGGGAATTTTAAAAGCAGTGAGAGGACACACTTCAACACATCAAGCAGCGTAAATCACAAACTTCTTCAAAAGAAAATCACATTCGTTTTTGTTAGTAAATGCGGCTCAAGAAACGGGCCCAAAGAAAAAAAAAACTAAGCTGCCAGTAGACAAAGTGTGTGTGTGTGTGTGTGTGTGTGTGTGTGTGTGCAATGATTCATTCATGAAACCCAAGTTGCTCTAAGAGCTCTTAAGTGTGACATGACATTTAGATTTGGGAGAGAGACCCGAGTCTGTAGCCTCTCTCTCTCTCTTTGTATCGTCTACTCTTCGCCACACATCCACTACATCTGTGAAAAGGTATGTTTTCCTTCCCTTGTCATCCCTGTCCTTCTTCTCACCTTCATTAGCCTCCACTTCATTTACAAAGTGAGACAGGCTCCGTAATGAAGGAGTTAAAGGCTGCTCCTGGCTGTGTTTTCTCTGCCTCCCTCCTCTTTGCACTGATGCCTGAGAGGCAGCGATCACCTTACACAGGTGTTCCACATTATGCCGGAGCCTTTTTTTTCCTTCTTCCCTCTGGTTCACCCTGGCTCTTTTCTCGTGTCTTCCCATGACATGTCTGACGTAATAGCTAGCTTCCAAAAACGAAGGAATGCAAAGATGGAGGGAAGATAAAGATCCCCCCCCGAACGTCTGCTGGCCAAGAGAAAGATGCGCTGGACGATGATTTGCCTCATGAGGCCTCAAAACGAAACTGCGATCTGCAGACGAGAGCGAGCTGCGTGTCTTAACTGATTGCACATGCTACATCGCATGGGGACATACCTCTGTGCTTATAGCTACATTAGGACACAGTGGTGTCCAGGACAACCTTGAATGAACCCTCTGTGATCTGATGTTATTCTCTACAGCGAGACGTCACTTTGAAAGAAGTGAAATCTTGCTGGAATAAAACCAAAACCTATCCTTACCACTGAGCTTATGGCGGCTAACAGAACACTTTAGGTAAATATTGCTGCATTACAGACTGACGATGCACTGAAAAGTCCAACCAATACATTGAAATAATGAGACAGTATTTTTTGTATTACAAGTTTTCTGAAATCGTGTGTTAAAAAGAGGCATTACGGTAACGTTTGTGAAATCTACAGACGCAAATAGATGATTTAAAAATCTCAAAATTGAGCGGTATGTGAAAAACAGCTTGGGGTCGACGATAAAAAAAAAAGAAGAAATGACCATTTTTGAGAAAAGTCATCACATGAGCTTTTACGGAAAAAAAGCCACCAAGGCAGTTTTTCCGAGGGAAGGAAGCATTTACCCCTGGAAATATTTGCCTCAGAGACTAATTAGCTCTACTTCCACTCAAGTGTGACATACATCCACACAGCACACACACACACACACACACACACAAAACACACACACCTGTAGGCAGGAACCTGGATGTGTGTGTTCAGCTTGCTGTGGCTTACTTTGCCTACTTACGCTGGGCTGTCACAGTGCCTCATGGAGGAGGACACACCGCCCCCACAGGTCCGGCTGCACTCCCCCCACGTGGACCAGGGACCCCAGCCTCCGTCCTCGCTCTGAGGCCAGGTACCGAACGCTACACACTCCCCCTGGTAGCACCACTGGCCCAGGGAGGAGCAGAAACACAGCCGAGAGGGGGACAAGAAGGGGAAACGCTGGTCAGCAGGCCGTAGAGCTGAATCATTTCTTCACAACAAAGCTCTTCATAATAACATAATTACAACACAGAATACTTAAGTGTCACGTTTATGGTTTTCCAACGGTTTTGAACTCCCAATAAATTCAAGTGCATCTGTGTGCAGTGAGATGTAGACTATACAGAGTCTTTTCCTTCAACATCCGCTCCCTCTCTGTCTCACACACTGTGAGGAGGTTGCCGTCGGTGTGACCTCCGGCTTATGGAGGCTAATGTAAGCGTTCATCTTATCTGTTTAACGTGCATATTTGTGGTTTTCACATGCTCTACCTGTTCCCTCGACAGTGACAGTGATGTCATCACAGCGAGGTTTCCAAAACCCTGTGCTTACCAACAGAATGTATACTGAGCTGGGACAATCTAATTAAAATTAAAGAAGCTCTTGTAAAGGAGACTTCAGAGGACAGAGCGAGGCTAGCCGTTTCCCCCTGCTTCCAGTCTTTATGCTAAGCTAAGTCCTCTTCTTACAGTTCTCTCCATGTATCAGCTTCTTGCATGTGTTTGTCTTCCTGTTTCCAGAGTCATGTGAGGATGTTTCGGAGGCAGGTGGGGGATGGAAAGCACCGTGCCGTGTTTCAGGAGCGTTTTAAGCCTCGGGCTAAGCCGCCGGCGACTCCAGAGGGAAGAGGGGATCAGAGTCGGCCCTTTGTCTCTCCAACTGTGTCAGTAGGTTAAGAACCCGGAGAGACCGGGACAGTCAAGGTGAGGGCTACGTTGGGCCACTGTCTCCTCCTCTGACTTACCCGTTCACGTCCTGAGACGCTGTCCAAACAAGATTAGCGGAGGGAGGGAGGGAGGGAGGGGATGGAGAGGTGAGTGTCAGGCGAAGACACAGAGGGGCCCTGAAACAATCTTTGAGTATATTTTGGAGTGAAGCTCTCTCGTCGGTCAGTTTCTGTCTCTCTGCCGCCTCCCTCTGCCCTCCCCCCAGTCTCTCTCTCCCCCTGCGCTGGTTGGAAGGGCCTCTCTCCATTACACGCTGGGTGAGAAATGGCTGACATTCATATTCCTTTGAAGCCGTCCCGCGGCAGGGGCAGACAGGGTATGCCACTGGCTCTCCTAAAGCTGCTCCAAAAGCTGTTCCAAAGCCCCCCAGGCTCAACCTGGGGCCCCCTGTGTTGTCCAGGACCCTGTCCGTGGGCCCCGGCCCTCAAAGGCTCCACTGAGCTAATGGTAATCACGGGTGACAGCTCGTGACACTCTCCTATTCTTCCCTTTTAGACCTCGGACCATCCGGTGACAATGGCTGCCGTAATCCATGTTAAAACTGTCTCCCCTAACCTGGCTGGCATCAACAGCATGCTGATGACCTAAAGCCTGGCCTGCTAGCATGTGTGTGTGTGTGTGTGTGTGTGTGTGTGTGTGTGTGCATTGAACGCTCCCCCTTCCCAGAGATGAACAGATCCAAGAAACCACTAGCTGATGTTAGTCGTGGGTTTTTGAATAGAGATGTTCCGACACCATTTTTTTCCTTCCTTATACCTGAAATCAGCTGTAACAAATCTGTTGCTGTTATTATTTTTTAACAAATGTAAACTAATAACCATGTATGGATGTGGTTTGAAATGGATTGTCAATATAAGCGCCACCCCTCAGAACTTGAGCCGTACTATTTCTTCCCCTTTGAATCTGAGCCACAGTGAGGTCTGTGGATTATCCAGACAAACCATCCGCCCGAAATCTATTCGTTTCAATGGGGAAAAAATAAATAGAATAAAAGCTTGTGTGTTATTGTTAAACGTTCATCATAATCCCTCCTTCTTAAATAAAGTTTGATGACTCGTCTTGGACTGGGGCGCGTGTACGGCCATGCATCCAATCAGATGTGATTCATGGCGCCACGCCAAACCAGCCCAATCATTCAAACGCCGACTTGACGGGCGGCTCGTGGGACGTAGTAGCTAGCGGAGATACGGCGGGTCAGAGGTGTGTGTTTGGATCTCAGCTGTGTGTTTACATTTCCAAAGAATGTGGTTGAGGTCTTATTTATTCACTCCTTCCTCCCTCCTCCTCCTCCTCCTGATCTACGCGGGTGAGGGATATCTTAAAACCTCACTTATCCCTCGATACCGCTTGGTAATTTGGGTGAACCTTTAAATGCATGAGAAACATTGGACGACTTACCCCTTTCTCGATGCTGCCAGTCTGGCACAGAGTCCCCTCGGCTGCAGGGATACTGTTGGTTACACAGCGGTTGCTTTTGCTAAGGCACCAGAGCTCTCTACACACTTCCTAGGAAAGAAGGCAAAAGCAAGTTGGTCAGAATAAATCAATTCAGCAGACTTTGGGGGGGTGGGGGGGTGCACATCGGGTGAGGATGATTTATCAGTAGCATTCGGTGGTTTTCCTCTTAGTGTTTTTCTTCTCCGCTCTGACAGAGAAAAACGAGCGCATGGAAATTCATCTATAAATCTGCATGATTCAAGATCAAATCAGGGGAGCTGGTGAGACCACATCGAGGCATCTGACTTCAAGAGCCCACATGCTTTGGATCACGGAGCATCTTGAGCAACGCGCCGAGGGTCATCGGGTGCTGTTAGTGTTCTCTTATGAGAAATGAATAGTCAGCTGGATCAACACCGTGACTAACGTTTGCTCACCTCAGGACCACACGGGACCGTGACATCAGTTCAAGAAATCCAATTGCTGCTTCTTAGGGGAAATAAAGAGTAAGCAATAGGCCTCCCACGTCTTACATAAAGACGACTTGTAGGCCTCGCAAATATCTTTAGTATTACTGAGCGGTCTGAGTAAACATCTCCGTCTTCTCCCCCTCCAGTCCAGAGTGCAAAGGAGAATCCATTTAGAGTACTAAAGGAAGGGAGTGTGTGTGAGAGAGATAGTGAGTAGACAGCACTAAGTTGCCCCCCAAATAAATAAAACCGTAAAGTGAACACATGTTACGAGGACAGCTCTGCACAACCTTGCATTAGATTTCCCCATTAAAGTGAGCCGGGTCGCCCCCGCGTCTCCACTTCAAAGGTTTTTACAGGACAATTGTGTACGGCAGAAGAGCAGGCCCATGAAAAAGAGTTATGATCCGGTGCACAGATTCCGACCCCCGGGGTCAGTAAATATGCCTCGGCCCCGCGGCTCCCTGAGCCTATCCAGATTAAATAAAGCGGCAAACTGCCACTCTCTGGTTGCAGTGCCGCCCCTCTGCCAGCTGGTTTCAATAAGCCGCCCCGCTGCTCCATTCACCGTCTCGGCCCCGCTGAAAGGTCAGCGGCCCGGGCTTTAACGAACATAGATGTGGGCCTGATGGATTTACGCTACGAGAGAACAAGCCGGTGATAAAAAAAAGAGGGCAAGGGCACTTACTAAGGGTCTCGCTAATATAGCCATCAAAGCGTGTTTGTTTTTCATACCTTCAGCCTGCAGTGTCACATGTCTTGCCTGTCTGTCTCCGTCACTGAAACCAAATTATTGCTATAAATCAAGCTTAACTTCCTCCCTCAACGTCTGTGTTACTTTTCCCACCTCTGATTTAAAGTCTGCCAGACCCCCGCTGTTATTTAAAAGTTTAGAATTTAGCTGAACCCCCATGAAGGTGTCGTCGGCCAGGGTCTGTGAAATACTGCCGTTGTATCTACATCAGGGGGTTCACAGCGTCTCGTGGTTATGACTCCTAAATGCAAAGCAATGCATACTTTGCTTTGATTTTTGATGGAAGGGAGATTCATTTCCCCATCTTAGCTTCTTAGACCAACAAAGAGTCCAATCAGAGCCACCCAATAATCATTAACGTTACAATCCCAAAGATTGTGTGTTTCGCTCGCTTTGGCGACACCTGTGGCGATACGCGGTAATTGCAGGTGTGTTGTTTCTTTCCCGTGAATGTCGCCAAAGACATCGGGTTTGTAATACTGCAAATGTAGCCTCAAACTTCTAGTGAGTCATAAGTGATTATATCAGCTGAAAAGTCTAAAAGGCCACTCTACATCGCTGCTCCCAGTTCAACCAGTGAGCAGGACACACGAGTGCTGGTGAATTCCCATCCTGTCCAGAAGATGAATGAATGCGGTGCAGAATTTTAAGAGTTTCTGTGGTTGAAAAACAAAACAAATCATTTTGTTATCTGAGAGTGGAAGCCAAACATGTTTTACCAGTGAAATATTAAAACTACAATATGACATTATTTATTGTAAACTTTGATATGCTGTGGCTGGGCTTCCCCTTCTTTCCCATGGCTGTTTTCTTTTGATTCACGCAGAATGATAAGAAAATACAACAAACGTTCGTCCAAATGTGGAAAGGTTCAGCGGCCTTGGCTTCAGAAAGCAGACTCTTCCACTCATTAGACCTTTTATCCATTTCTGTGGTCGGGTCTGTCCAGTAAGCCGTCGCAGAGGGCATCTCTTTCCCAGATGGCTGTATGAAATAGATCTGATTGTCAGATGACTGAACTGCAATCTAGCTCCGTTGAATCCGTGCTGGAATCCCATTCGCTCATAAATGTGTGTCTTTCATGCTGATCTAAAACCACAATTATGAGCTTAGGAGCCAAAATAACAGGGCTTGATTTGGGGCCTGTTATAATCTGCTGTCTTTCAATGAAATGAAATAACTTTATGATCTCAGCTAATCTCTGTCCCCCATTTTTCTCCTCCAATATTTACGTAATGCAGAAAAAATATCACGTTATTGTTCACGAAGTCTTTGAGGATTTTTTTGTCAAACCGCTCATTTTACCGAGCGCTCGCTCCTCGTCTTTCAGTGTCGCTTCATGCACTTAAGGTTTTCTCATTACTCGGGCAATGGGGGGGTGTCATTATCATTACAGTCTTAAGGATGTGGGGAGCGCTGACTTCCATCCTTCATCTCTTTGTCTGAGACGTTTATAGATTCAAAAGGAGAACGTGTGGAAAGACACCTCTGAACTGGTCTTCAGACGATAATAAAACAATTATCTTCCTCGCGTTTACTCCCACTTTAAATCTCTACGAGGAACTATTAACTTATCATGTCAGTAAGGAGTGAACGCGCCGCAGTTTGTCCCTCAGCACCTCTTATTAAACAGAAGAAACTAGAAATGATAATGGAGCTTTTTGTTTCCATTTGGATGACTTTTATAGAAGATTTTTATATGAAAATCATAGAGCATTTTGCAATTAGCCCCACTGGATGGCGGAGGGAAAAGAAGACCCTTCTAGAGGAGAAGGTCCCACGTTAAAGACCTGGACACCACGGTAAAGAGGGAGTTCAGAAGTGTTTGGGGATATTAATGCCAAACATGTGGATCCTATTCGTTATCCCTCCACATCCGGCCCTGTGTGGGTGATGACGCTGTGAAAAGGTGCATGGAGCCAGCAGTTAAAACACACAACGACAGTGAGGAGATGGAAGATGCTGGTTTCTTACCCCATACTTGCACTGGCGTGAGGAGGTTCCGTACTGGAAGCGACACTGCTCGTCTGCATCGTACACCTGCCCCGGGGCCACTGTTGGGTACAGGAAGTCTCGTTTCATAGGTTCATTGTCCAGACACGTCCCCCGACCTGAGCTGTCAAAAAAACAAACCTACAATAGGATTGTTTCTTAACACAAAGAAACCTTTCTACACTTGGCTGATGGGAACATTTGACAAAAGATGGGATGATTAAAGTCCTCTTTCGATGTTTCACTCATTAAATTGTAAGCCCCTGAACTACCGCGGGAGGAAGCCGGAGCTGAAATGACAGTCGTTAATGTTGATATCACACATCAACACCTCCTCATCAAAGGGAGCGTCGGAGAACAGGCGGAGACATTTCACCAGAGGCCAAGAAGGCCGAGCTGCCCCGGCTGATTATATGTCTCCACTATCCTGTATGTCGCCGCTGAAAAAGCCAGTAAAACAACAGAGCAGGGAGAGGAAGAGAGAAGTCTATGGGTCACATGTCCAGCTTTAGGATTATGTTTAGTCGGTTTTGTCAGATAGAAATATGTGTGTTCAACAAAGAACTTAGGAAAAAAACACACACAGCTGTTTTGTGTTCTTCTAGTAGCTAAAACATCAGTAGCAGGCACATAGTGGGTTTTTCAAAGGCTGATATAATGGAGATAGTTTGGAGCAGGAAAAAGCAGAACTGATGCCCCTCCCCCGCCCAAAAAACCCAATCAATCCGAATCTATCAAAGACAGTAGGAACTGGAAAACCGAGCATCAAAGTAACAACACCTAAATAAATACATCTGGAACTGAACATCAAACTCAAAGTAATTATCAAATAAATCTGGAACTGAACATCAAACTCAAAGTAATTATCAAATAAATCTGGAACTGAACATCAAACTGACCACAAAAGGATCTTGACGAGTCTTTGTTATTCTTATTTTTAAAGACATCAAAGTGAAAGCTTTCTCAACGCCACATTAGCTGGAGTTCATGACGAGTTTTACTTCTGTTGGCTACTTCTTGCAGCGACACACCGAATCTAATCATTAGTAAGGGAACATCCTGAAGTGTAATTTGATGGATTACATCGTTGGAATATGTTCTATTTATTTACAATGGGCGATACGCTGTTCTCAGGTTTATGACAGGATTACTTATGTTGGGCGTCCCGCAAATGCCAGTTCTTACAAACCATTAAAGGATCGTTTAGTGTGTGATTTCGTTTCATAAAAGAATAGTTACGCGGCGGGATTATTTTTGAAGAGAAAAAACACCAAATTGGTAGCTAATTTGAATGATCGCAGCCCATGATTTGGCACACCAACCACCTCCCTCCGCCACACGCCTGAAGTACCAATCAAAGCTATTAAAAATACTTCATGTGAGAGTTTCCCTCCTTGGTGTCTGCTTATTCTGGGTTGAGATGCTGAACTTGTTTGTGGAAGACGGCTTCAGTGACTAGAATTTAGTGTTCTTCTTTCGACCTTTTGCCAATGTGCGAGCCACTAATCATCACGTTTCGATGCTTGCATCTCCCAGAGTCAAAGGATTCTCTCAAGGTAAAATATGACGATGGTTTTACTAACACTGTCTTGTTTCCAGATGTGGCAGCTGCAGCATGCAGGGGGAAAACCTCCCATCCCTCGAAAGGAAAAGCGGGCCTGGTGACAACAATAGCACTGAGCTGGGCTTCATCGTCGCAGCTTTGGCCCAGAATACAGCAGAGAAGAAGACTCAGAGGTTCCTAGAAGCTCTTGAACTACTTGGTAGCGAGGTTCTACTCCTGCTGTTGCCAAGGGATGTGGAAAGACTGTGGTTCTGTGGACAAATGCAGGAGTTCCACGTTGGAACGTAATCCTATTCTATTAGTCAGAGTAACAATAACACTTTTCCTGCTGAATGTTTTTTTTCCTCTCTTCTCTGAGCAACACAACATCATATCACGTCTGCTGTACCGGGGAGGAGGCGGACATTTTCGAGGCAGATATCTTAAAAACTGAGCAAAATTAAGTCCATCTGCTTGGCTGAACAGACCTCTAAAGAAATAAAATCATCATTTAGATGAATCATGTCATTTTAATCTCATTTTCCAGGCTATATTGAGCCTCTCAGGACTGTATTGTAACCAAGTTATTAGTAACTAGTTGCTAGTAGTTAATTAAGTAAGGTTGTGCTATTAAAGGGATAGTATTATATCATGGGAGATATGTTTATGGACGTCTTGTCAAAGGCATTCCGAGGCAATATATGATATATAAAAATATGAGCAACTTGAGGTTGAAGGTTGTCCGAACACCGTGGGCGGAGCTACTCATGTGGAGGCGGGTGTATGCTAATGAGCCTCACATGTTTTCTGATCTAGGAGCCAACAAAAAGCTTGCTAGGTTGTCTTACTTCAGTCTGTGGGTTTGTAGGAACTCCAGACACACAACTGGCACTACAAACGTTTTTTATTATATGTTCCCTTTAAAGTTTAAGTTAACTGAGCTTTTAGTTTTCATGTATGTTTAAAAAGTGTTTAAATGTTCCAGATTCTTCCCTCGTTCCCCTTCTCAGTCACTGAATGGACTGATCCGATTTCTTGGCCCTTGTCCCTCCGAGGGTCCTCTCATCACGTAGAGAGAAAGAGAGACAAACAAGTCTCTGAGGCCGCCAGACTCCCTGTACACTCAGGGCAAGGCTCACTATTTATTGGTTTGGAGAGAGACAAAATAGTCAAAGTTTCAACATAGAGCTTATTATTTGACTTCGTCGCAAAGGCTTCCTGTCCGGTGGACCCAGCCAAATTCATCATGCTGAGCGGAAATATCCTCTATAAGCGAGAACATCGGCATTCCCGCAGATATTAACCACAATGATCGCATCCGACCGGGGCGGCGGTATGATGAAATCAGACTAACCCAACAATTATCATCGGGGCACATGCGCACATCAACTTTAATAGATGATTATATGTGGTCTCAGAGTTTAATAAACCCAAACAGCCTGCCTTTTAAACATTTACAACAAACTGGCCTGCAGACGTTTGGGAGAATAAACTATAACTGAACTGTGAGCGCATTCATAAGCCGTTGCTGAAAATCCCCAAAACAAAAGCACCACAAACTGCTGTAGCAAGACGGTGAATCTAGGCCAGCGCCACAGCCAAGGTTGTTTACTTGGCTCGGGGAAGCATGCGTGATATCCAAAACTCTGATTGAGAGAGAGAAAGGGAGGATAATTGGAGTTTACAGACAGAAAACCTTTTGTAAGAAACATAAAAGCTAAAGGCAATAAAAACAAAACCAAAAAAAAAAAAACCAAACTGAAGAAACAGGCTGATACTAATAGGGGATAATATAGGCTGAGCAGTAGTTGATTCTGCTTTAGAAAACAAGCAAAACAACTTTTATTTTGTTGGGAGCGCGGCTCTGGTCTTCCTCAGATACTGGAGCCAGAACTGGACAGGAACCCGGCGGAGCGGCAGAGAGAAGCAGCTCTTTGTGTCCCGGTTGGAAGCTGGCACATAATACTGTCATCTCTGTCACAAGTGCTGTTCAGTAACCCTCCTCTAACAGCTTTCAGCCGGAAACATCATCTGACAACCACGGCAGCTATTATCGGCTTTCTTGGAGGGCCTTGCTAACTAAACATGAATACACACACACACACACACACACACACACACACACACACCGCAGACTTGCAGCCCATCCAACAGATTCTTTGCCGGGAGGTTGTGTATGAGGGTTTTGCAAGCCGCACTCAGGTGTTAGTGATGAGCAATTAAAGCTGAACCGTAGCGAGAAACGTCCTGTACAGAAAAAAGTGTGAGAAGCAGCTACAAACTGAGATATTTGCACTCGCCTCTGGCAAGCCTGAATAAACTGGGCCGCATTATCCAGAGTGCAATAAAAGATAACACTTTGAATGTGTTTTCTGTTGCAAGAACCTGCGCTTTTCCACCGAACACAGGCTGGCATACAGGTTTTCATGCAAACGCATGCATATTAGGATATATTAGGATAGCAGACGAAGCCAATTCAAGAAGAAAAAACTCAAACTTTCTAATGGTCTGCCCTTTTAAGCAGTCATAACGGCTATAAATGATTTTTTCGGCCACTTGGAGGCGACAGACTGCAAACACAACGCTGACATATTATTACTGTATTAAGTTAATAAATGTCTTAACTAAGAGTTTCCTTTCCACACATGCAACAGATCCATAGCAGTATTATATTATCATTCATTTGGAGCTTTGTTTTAATATTCTTTCTCTTTTAGATCGCTTTTTGGCCTCCACCAACTCCCGAGGGAAATATCTGGTTCTTTAGCTGCTTGATGCTCCACTATGTTCACCAGCTAGCTGCTAGCTGTGTCTGCTAACATTGAAAAACCAAAACAATGAGATAAAATGCTAAATTTCATTCATTGCTAATACAGAAATATTGATGAGAGCAGCTTTAACGGCACCATGTCTAACTGTTTTTTGGTTCTTGTGCCACGTTTGAGTCAACGTGGCTCTTTGCAGTGGTTTACACCCTGCCAGTGCTGCAAACAAGCAATTTCTTGTTCAGTTTTGGCTGTTTCTACCATAAAGGACAAACAGTGTGATGACCTCGTCGTTCCTGCAAATGTTACAAACGGGAGGAACCGGTGACCTCATTGTGTGATGGTTCAAAGAAGAATGGCAGCGTGTTTCTCGTCTGCGGGAACAATCCTTTTCGGATTGTTATTACATGACGGCGTTTCCCAACAGAAGCACAGCCCGCCCAGAGCTCCATCTGTGGAGACATGTCAGGCTTCAATCCACAGCTACCAGCAGTGGAAGCTAAATCTATCAGAGACTGAGGTCGAGACCAGGCTGGCCTTCTCTGTTTAAAGGGGAACCAGGTTTACACATCAAAAAGTCTGTTTGTACGTGGAAAAAAGTTGTCGGCATTTTGTTTTTTGAAGTCTGACAAAATGCCTCAAGTGATGTCACTTGAGTCAAAAAAGCTGGGGGTGTGGAGCTAAAAAAACATGAGGTTACCAAACCTCTGTGGGTCTTCATCTCTATTTGAAGCCACTGTTAGCAAAATACAACCAAATCTCCCATCAGCTGCAGTTGAGTTGCATCGTGGGTAACAAGGAAGACGGATTAATGGAATAAAAATGGGCTGGTTGTGCTGCATCATTAGTGTGAATCTTAAAGTAAAGAATCTAACACCTCCTCTAAAAGCAACTCAATGAACCTACAGGGAGCAGGGATCAGGGATCAATCACAAGTATCTGTTCCCTGCCGGAGTCTGAAGGCCAGCTCCAGATGTTCTGTCTGGCCTACTCCAAGTTTTTTTTTTGTTTTTACCATGCCAGGCTGGCGTTGCTCAGCCAGCAAACCGTCATTCTGCCAAACGTCACCGCTTCACTCCTCATTTTATTTGTGCACTTAAAAGTTGTTCTCTTCCCTGACCTATCCACAAAACAGCGGTGCAGCGGTTGGAGGCAGCTGGCCTACACATCACCACCGAGGACCGCATGAGCTCTAACATCACCCGCCTTGTGGTGCGAGGATGCATGGGTGGAAGGCAGCCGGTTATCATACACAGCCACAAGGAGGTCTGGCAGGAGTCTTGGTGATGAAATGGATGTGAATAAGTGGGGAAGGACTCGCATACAAGACAGCCTAGCGGGTCACCACACGGGCCAGCCGGGTTGTAAAGAGAAGCGGCTGCAAAGCGAGCTGGAAAACAGGCATGCACCTTTTCCTCTACCGCGCACACATGCAGGCAAATCCCAAACACACTCACACAGTCCCACAGGGAACAACTATCATCCACTTACTCGAGGAAGCTGGTGATGTAGTCTTTGCTGCAGGCGGACCAGGAGAACGGGTTGGTGTTGGCTGTTATATGAGCGGCCATCAGCTTGGCCGTCTCGTGGCCTTTGGTACCGCAGGAATTCCCGATCCCATCGTGGTTCATCCCAAAACTGAAACACACCAAATAAAAACTGGAATTAAGTTCAGCTGATGATCATCAGTGACCGCTGAGGCTAAAAGTGACCCTCTCTTGGGCGGTTAACAACATAGTTCAGATGGGATGAGAGTCCAGGTTGCTGGCTGGAGGATGTCTCCCTCAGTGGCTGTAAAAGATGGAGCTCCGAGGCTCTGAAACAGCTGTGTGGAGGTGGAGGGGAGCCAGAAGTCAAGGGTCAAGCCCTGTCTGGAGCTCGGCAGGAACGAAAAAAAAGTCCTAATCACCACTCTGATGCCTGCCTGTCAATCAGCGGCTGCAGGTCTGAGCAGGCCGGGAGGGAGAGTCATCCCGACTGCAGCCTCAGATCAAATCGCTGCACCAGAGAACACAAAGAGATCCAAAACCCAAACAGCTCTCGACCTTGTGCTCTGTTATGAAAGCTGCTCAAGAAGTTATTTTGCCCCGATGGCTGAAAATAAGTCATTTTAACAATTCATTAAAAAAAAAAAGAAGCCTTATCTGTCTGGATATCCTTTGGGGGGAAAATCTCACATTACAGCAGGATGTCAAAGCTTACTTTTCCTTACAGTCCGGGAGCACAAATCAGGTCTAATGTATATAACAACCCCGACCACATTGCACAGCCTGAACCTGTTTTTCTAAGGCTGGCGTTTATGACATTTTACCCTACTCTGGAAATAAATCAGCCCCGCTGAAGCCCTGCTGCACTGTGTTTTTTTATACATCCTCTAGAAGCAGAGACTATTTTTACAACTGCCCCACAACAGAAGCAGACACGAGACATAATAAAGGAAATCGCCATCTTGCTGAACTCTCTGGAGAGGGATACGTAGACTAATACATCATCATTATTTTGCTTTATATTCAGGAAGAAAGAGCCAGAGGTATGTGGACACACTGACATTTGCATGAGGAAATATGTGGAGATACAGTTCAAGATGTCTGCAGGGGGAGAGAAAAAAAAAAGGCTACATGCAGGTCTGGTGAACTCAAGTAATGTTTGTTTAAGAGCAGTTATTAGAGAGCACACAGTTGTGATTGGGATAAAAGGTTTTGAGACGATCTGATGCAAAAGGAGTTGCATGTGCGACAAACGTATTGCAGGAAAGACGCAAACGCATTGCAGGAATAGTAAAAAAAAACTATTGAGATGGAGGTGTGGCCCACTCATGGATTTATAGCCATGCAACTTCACGTTGCTGCTCTCAAACATGCATTTTTACATATTGTTACTTCACTTGGATGCTTCCACTTGACTGTGCAGAGCACTCAAAGGCTGTTTTCACGTCTGCAGGAGGAAGGTTTCTCTGCACTCACCGTGAAAGGCAGAGCGGATAGGATTTGATTTCAATACAACACTCAGAGTTGGGCCCCGGCTCAACTTCTTGTGTGTGTCCACTCATTACTGCTTTGAAATCTGCCTGAGGACGTGCATGCTTTGTGACATCACAACCAGTTCGGAAGCCAAATGTTTTGGCTTTTTTTTGGTGGAAAAACCATATCAGATGTGAAATTATTATTCAATGTAGAGTCTTAAAACAAGTCTGGTGGGGACCTTAAAGAGTGAATGTGTTCATCTCGGATAAGCCGGCTGACTTCATCAGAGCACAATGTCACATTTTTACATTTTATATTACGATCTTAAAAGCCTGAAAACTCACTTGTGGCCGATCTCGTGCGCGATGGTGAAAGCAGAACCGAGGCCGATGTCTTCATTGATGCTGCAACTCCTCTCTGGCTCGCACATTCCAGCCACTGAGGCCAAGCCTAGACACACACACACACACACACACACACACACACACACACACACACACACAAACACGGGGTCAAGACGAAGCATTCTTAGGAGTCGTGGTCATAAAAGTGGGATTCCACGCATTCGATCCCCAGTTCACCAGGGGGAGTAGAGTTCAGCATCGCCGGCTAGACTGGAAAATGTCTAGACGACGGTTAGATTTATACATTTCAATTCATGTAGCGAGGGATCGGCGAAAACGCGAGCCAAGGAAGGGAACATAAGAACCCCTTCACCAACAGCGTACCCCACCAGAAAGCGGAGAAATCTAGATGTTTTCCTGGTTTCAGCTGGAGAGAAAGGGAGGGTGTTTAAAGTTGAAACCTCTCCACAATCCAGGTGTCGCAGGTCCTTTTTTCCTAAAGCCTGACAGGTCAGATAGGGAGACAGGAGGCAATTCTTCACAGATTACATCTACAGGTGACTGCAGAGAGGATCATATGACAGCACAAAGCAGGTGTGTGTGTGTGTGTGTGTGTGTGTGTGTGTGTGTGTGTGTGTGTGTGTGTGTGTGTGTGTGTGTGTGTGTGTGTTGGGGGAAGTGCATTAATAGGTGGGAAGTAAAGAGCATTTGAATGATGTTGTTTTAAATGTTTTCAGGTTCAAGTCATTTGCAAAACGTACAAACCTCAAATGGTGGATGAAGAAAACGTGATGGAAATGTGACGTTTCTGTTCATTTTATGTATTAATGTGAGGAAGGTTAAAATCTCCTCAAGTCACATGTTGTTTGTTTTTTTGGTACAGAAATAGTTTATTAAAGAATGTCCATGTTTTTGTGTTTTTAACAAATCATATAATAAAATAAAGTATTGATTATGAAATAATAAAAAGGTGGACGGAAACAGATTTACTGTGTCAGCAGTTTTCAAACGGAGCTGCTTCTTACTGAGGAGGAGGAGACGGATGTGTCTTAATGGAGGCCATCGCAAATTGCTCGACACAACGACTGTGACTGTGGGTTTGGGTGGACTGAACCTTTAAATTGATTGTTTTGCACACACACACACACACACACGCACACACACACACACACA
Source organism: Chelidonichthys spinosus (assembly GCA_029853015.1). Lineage (NCBI taxonomy): Eukaryota > Metazoa > Chordata > Actinopteri > Perciformes > Triglidae > Chelidonichthys > Chelidonichthys spinosus. Next base: position 21,086,116 of record CM056840.1, read on the forward strand.
GTTTTGCAGTCAAAGAGGGATAATCGATAGACACATCTGCATTGGTACTGGTGAGAGGACGGTGCTCTGATGGTCAGCACTGCTTCAGATTTCACTCACAGTTTCAGACAATTAAGATGAACTCCCTGCTCAAAGTGGCATCGGCGTTTGTATCCTGTTCACTAAGAGGCTAAACAAGAATGGACTCGCAAATCAGGAGGCCACTGAAACCATTACTGCAGGGAGAGAGGGAGCCTGAAGGTGAGGAAAGAAGCAGGAGAGGGAGGGAAAGAAAAGAGCTACTCTGCGATTAGTTTAAGAATGTGTGTGAGAGTGTGTTTGTGAGAGTAAAGTGTGTGTGTGTGTGTGTGTCACCCTCGACCCACACACACACGCCTGCATTGCGAGTTGTTTTCTTAACACCGGGGTTGACTGTGTATTATCTCCAGCCCCGTGATTACTCGGCGACCCTAAAGGCCAGCGATCTGACCTGGGGAGCATGATCCCCGGAGAGGAGAGGAAGGGGGGGAGGGGGAGGTGGGGAGGAGAGGAGAGGAGAGAAGGGGGGGGGGGGGTCTTGAGACAACGAGGAAGCCAAGCAGATGCCAGTGCAATTAAAGCGACCGGGGAATGTGACGAATGCGGCCAATCTGTCAAACCACCCCTGAAGTCACAATATTACCTCCAAGATATACTGTGGTGCCTGCGGGGCCTTTACAAAGATAAGATGGGGAGAGAAGGGCTGGGTGGGTTGGAGGTTCGGGGTGGGACGAGGGGTTACAGAGGAGAGGGAGAGAGAGGTGGAGGAGGAGTGGGTGGGGGTGGGGGGTCTCTCCCACTGCTTGCTGTCCCTTTTTCCCATCCCCAATACCATCTCAACCAGCATAGCACCCTCCTGCATACTCCAACACTCCCTGTAATTGTCCTTTTCCCCTTCTATTTTCCTTTCAACTCCTCCTCTTCTTCTCCATCTCCTCCTTCTGTCACTACTCTCCTCTTTACCCCCTCAAGTCGGCTTCCCAACACATACCTTTTTCCTTTTATTTTGGTTTGAGGCACCTTGGGCAAACTGAGGTTTAGAGGAAGGGGAAGGAGGACAGAGAAACCTTTAGAAACCGTGAGAGGAGGTGACCATCGGCTGTCCAGGTTCAGGGCCCCGTGGCCTCAATGCGACTGAGGAGCTATAATAACACAAGTGAAAACATCCTTCTCATTATGTCTCACAGGAGCCGTCTGGGGTTCTTCTAAAAGGAGACTGGCGAAGGTTGCTAAATAAGGTTTGTCTGAGGACACGTTGAAGGCCAAGCGTGGAAATTAAAACCTCTCGAGAGGGAGAAGCAGAAGAATGAACTCCTAATCGAGAGAACCACAGAGTCAACATCAGCTAAGATTACCAATTTGGCAAGAAAACACGTGTTAATATACATTAATCTGCTTTGGTCGACTCACCTAAGGTACCACAGGGTTTGTTCTTGTAGGTGCAGATGTCATACCTAAGGGCGGGCAAAAAAAACAAAAAGAGAGAAAAAAAACACACAAATAATTAAATTAAATCAACACTATTCAACATGTACAGTGTTTTCTTCCACTGGCTCTTTGCCATCCCATTCTTTCCATGTTTAATCACACAGTCTGGCTCGATATAATCACAACCTTTAGCATAACAATAGCATATAATGAAGTCATGACAGGTTTGGTTCGAGAGAAACACCTGGTTCACTCCTCTTATCTTCAGCCTTTAGGAAAATGCCACCTAGCTAACCACACAGAGCTCAGCAAGAATGAGAATAAAGTGAAAGGCTTCGTTCATGCTGTGTCCCGACTGTTAACCCCCGTAACTCATACAGGTAATCCAATAGAGAACCAAAAAATAGGCCAGAACACTCTGAGCCACATCATATATTTCAAATAAATGATCCAATCATTCCTAAAGCTTTTAATCTATTAAAACCAAGGGCACAGTAAATTTAATTTCATTCTTCTTCCCCCATGTCTGCCTCCCTCCATCTCCCCATAAACCCCTCGTCCTCTCACCCGTTCTCCCTCCCAGTGGGGCAGCTCCAAACCAATGAGGTACAATGGTGACCTCGTTCTAGGACGTCTATTTTTTTACATTTTATTTCCCTAATTTCCCATTCCACCGTGACCAAGAAGCAACGGTGACGAAAACGGTGAATCACTTCAATGCACCACCTCTGCAGGAGATCCACATTGATTAGTGATGATCAGCGTATTGATAATATTATTATATGTGTCGATTAGTAGTTATAATCAGTTGAGTGTTGGGATGAAGACCTCCGATACATAACTAGAATATCTTATACCAATAATAGGCAAATCTAACAGATGAGCAAACAAAATAAATATTAAATGCTATTTTCATGCCCTGCAACTTACCATTATTTCCATTATCAAACTATAGCTTCATAGAATATTACAACTTATTATCCTAACGCCCAAGATATTGTCTTCAAATGTGTTATTTTGTCCACACTCAGATATTCTGTTTCCAATGACATAAAGCAGGGAAAATCTGCAACATCTTCAAATAAGAGGATCTGGAGCAAGAGAACGTTAATCAGATCAATTAATCATTGCCCCAAATACCAAAATACTCCAAAAGTATGAATTAAATAAGTGTCCTCTGAGTTCCCCTTCTGCATCAACCACCTTAAAAAAAGAAAAGAAAATCACACTGGACCTTTTTAGGTGCGCTCCACCATTGCAAGGAATGTCTGACTGCTCCTCCAGACATGGTGGTTAATGAGGGCTTCCTGATGTCTACCATCAGCTATTTATACTATCTCCAATGTTAGCGTCTCCAAGCCCAGCTGCCTCCTCCCCACAGCTTATTATCTCATTATCTCTCCCCTACTTGTACTCTATACTGACTCCATATTCGCCAATATTTCATCATATGGAGTTGCCCTTCACTGAAGTATATTATGGGCATGCCCTTGCAGCAGTGCTGATGTGTGCCATCTGCAGGCTACAAAAGAGCTTCTCATAAAAACTGACACTATGTCATCTGCATACAATGAGGAAGACTGCAGTTTCCCCCTTTTTATAGCTGCCGCTGGTGTGTGTTAATGAGGTTTTACACCTCTTAAAGAACTGTAACATCGGTTACAGACTCATGCTAGCAGCCATGTGAGGCCAGGCATAAACTGTACTGAAGCTAAATGCTAACGTCAGCATGCTAACATGCTCACAGTGACAATGCTAACACTCTGATGCTTGCCATCTTAATTTAGCATGTTAGCGTGCTAACTTTTGAACAACACAAAAAGTACAGTTAAGGCGGATGCAGGTATTTAGTCATAAACCAAACTATTTCTATTACCATTTAAGCTAATTGGTCTTTACAGTTTTACGAAGTCTGTCCAGCACTAGCAAAGCCTTTTAGCCATGTGAGCGGTGGAATTTGTTAGCCTTTTGTTGCAAACAAGCTCTGATAAAATGCTACCTACCCAGCACCACAAGGCAGACAAGGTTAGCAAAGAACAAAAGTGTAACGTTTAGCAAGTGAAGGTTTTCTGAGAGTTTTGGAAACCAAAACAGAGCTTAAAGATAAGGAATCCTTCCACTTCCACTGGGACGGTAATGTTGACGTGTGAGTAGGCTAGCGCGTTAGCCTTAGCAACTTTATAAGGCTTGTTTAGCAATAATCCTGCCTCCAAGTGGCCAAAATTGGTTCATACAGCTTTGAGCAAAGTTTGTGGTTTACAAGCCGGTCGCATGAGCTGTTTGGCTATCTAAGAAAAACCATGAGAATACACTTTCAAATGCATCATCTATATAAACCTCTATATAAACCCTTTGTTTGCTGGTGCTTAGTGAAGTTAAACCGACAATAAAAACCAAGAGCCAAAAGAGCTGGAGAACATCACCTGACAGACAACAAGCAAAAACAGACTAATGATAGAAAGGCTGTTTTGTACATAGCCCAGGAAGTTCAAAAAGCTTGGCTTTAGCCCATGTCAATCACCGAACGCTATCCTCTCTCTAGACAAAACCAGTGGGGGGAATATATACTTTAGTTGCTAGGTTATGTGACCAAAACAGTTCTGGCAACAATGAAGTCTATTCCAGGTAATGACAGAGTTCAGAGTTTTTCTGTTTTATGGAAACAAACCTTGAAATAAATTGCAGTGTGACAGGTACAGTATGTCTGAAACAGCATATTTACTTTTCAGAAGTGAGATTTATTCCCTTCAACTTTTAACACTTACAGGTAAAGGTTGTGCACAAGAAGTGGACCTTTGGAGGTTTGGGTACTGGAGCTGCAGGCCACCTCTGTTAACAGTCTGAAGCTAAGCCGTGACTCCGCAGCTTTAACAGCACAGAAAATAACCTGCAACCTATTTGCTCAAAATGAGAAAATAAGAGCTACTTACTACAGCGTAACAACTGAAACTTTTACTCTTTGAAGTGCATGATCCCATGCCGGATCATTACAGTGCCGTGTGAGCAAAATTGTAGCTCATGCTGTTACAGTAGATGTGAGCCTACACTTACCGGGTGATTAGGACAGCGTTGTCATGGTGAGCCATCCCGTTCTCAGGAATGCTGTTGCCGTCGCTGTGATGAGACAGGATGGACTTCTGCCACTTGCAGAAACTGTCCAGAGACTTGTCGGCATGGTGGTTAATCTCCAGGTTGGGCTGCAAAAGACAAGAGACGAAACAGTGCAACTTGATACTGTTATACGAAACTAAACCAACGATACAGAACACCAATCGTTACAGTACATTACAGTATTGTGTCATATCGTAAAAAATGTACAAACAGACGCTGAACTTGAGGTCATGTGTAGAAAGCACTAATCAATGAGCCAACATGGCACCAAAGTAGATTACCTGGATGCGTGCTCTACTGGGATTTAAGAAAAGATGCAGCAGGAGTCAAGGTAAAACCAGAACAAGGATATGTGATTATTAAAAAAAAAAAAGCAGTAAATGTGGAAAAAGAAGAAGAATGAGTTGAGGATGTTGTCGTCGAGTCTGCAAAACGAATCGACAGCGCTTCCACGAATGTAATGGGTTCAACTATAGGAAACCGTCGCATTGCCAGCCGGTGATGCAGCGCCGTTTTTCAGCTGATTGATTACAACACGATACCGTACAGCTCCACGGCCCAGCGGTGACTCACTTTCACCATGAAACGTTCGTTCTCGCAACGGCCTTTTTCTGATAGATAGTCTAGTACTTCCTATCCTATTGGATCAAAGTGCGGCTCCACTTTACATGAAAACGTGTTTGATGCTACGCAAAAGAGCCGCCGTGACCCCTTTAGAAGAAGAAGAAGAAGAAAAAAAAAAAAGACAGATGCCGGGGAAGGCACTCTGTTTCTCCCATCACACGTACGTACACATGTACAGTGCATGTAAGAATCCGAGGCTCCCTGAGGGACGATGCCTGAGCACATCTTTCATTTGAAGTGGTGGCCATATGGTGAATAGTCTCTCTCTCCCCGTCAGCCACATAAAATACTGCAGCTCACTCACGCCAAGCGTATCAGTTATACACTCGCTACAGGTGAAGGTGCAGACACAATAAAACATTTTTATTTTAAAGCGGCTCACTGTAATAATAACCGTGATAATACTGCATGGAGGATTCAAGGTTAGGGAAATGAATGAGAAAAACATCTTACCTGATCTTCAGTCAGGACAATCAACCGGGTCACAATGATGTTCACAACATTTCCTAGACTGGCATCACGGTAAAGTTTGGCAACCTGACCTCCAGAAAAGAAGAAAAGACACAAAGTCAGACAAATTGTGTCCCAACATCTAAGCACTGTAGCACATTACTACTACACATGGTAGTATTAGAGGTATTCAGATCCTTTACTTCAGTAATTTACTGATACCACACTGTGAAAATACTCCACAAAGATCTGCATTCAAAACCTTAGTAAAGATTAAAATAAATAATCTTAAATATGATGATCATAAATCATCAGGTCTGTATTTCCTATATTAGAAAAATCCTATATTTATATTTCTGCTGCATTATTGTTTCATATACTGCAATGCATCATATTCTCTAAGAGCATCATCTGTCCTGTGAGAACCTCGTATCTCCAGCTTTGTGACGATGCATTTTCCAGCTGATCCAAGAAGCTTTTTTATGGTGTTTATTTAATTTCATCCATCACATTATTACATTCATCACATCTGGAGGTACGTCTGAAGTACTTAGTTACATTCCATTCCTCGGTGCGGTAGACAACAACTACACAAGGACCAAAAAGTAGGATCAAACTTACAATATTCATCACAGACAAGATGTAGTGCTCGATGTCTTTGCGTCCGTGGTAACCGACCATCATTTTGTCAGCGACCACGAGCGTCTCGACGAAGCGCTCTGTGCTGATGGAGCGCCGCTGCCTGTGGGTGCTGTTGGACTGCTCGCTGTCGTTCTGGGGGACGGGGGACGCGTGGACCGGGGGAGGCGTGCTGAACTGGCAAGGTGCACTGGGTTTTATGAGGTCTGTGGACGACGGGGGAGACAGAGACGGGTTAGGGTGAATTATGAATTTTCAGATGATGCTGCGTTATCTGTGTGTGTGTGTGTGTGTGTGAGAGAGAGAGAGAGAGAGGGCTGGTTTGTGTATGGTAGATGGGAATCTGCCCCTTTGAACCTTGCAGCTAAAGCCTTTGCTTTATGACCCAGATGCTCTGGGAAAAAGCTATAAGATGGTACATGTTAGGGCATGCTAGCTTGCCGGCGATGACAGCCTTTGCTGTTTCTTATAAGACCTTGGTCCAAATACCTAAATATCCACCTGGTTCTTTTTCCAATTCGTCATATCTCAGCAGACGCAGCGTTCGCTCGGCGTTGTCTGAATCTTAGAATCTCAACGTGATTGTTGGTTCTATAAATAGGATTTGTGCTTCTATAAAAGTCAGTGCCAAGAACTCCGTATGCACTGAAGGGCCTTTTTATGAAAGCCGGAGAGAGAGAGTGAGAGAGAGAGAGAGAGAGTTTTTGTTACAGGTTGAAAGGTGTCCAGGCCAGGAGCAACTATAGCACACAAGAGGCCCGGTCATGTCTACCAGAACCTGGGCCTAGCACCAAACCAGCACTTCCTCTAACCTGCTATGTATAGTTATTCCTTTACGTCAGTTCCACCCACACAGAGTCCAACCCAGATGGAGGTTCACCAACCTGAAATGCCACAGCTGAACTCCTGGCTATGCTCTTGTGGTGAGGGAATGGCAGACATTTTATAAATAACATGTTGCTGTGCTTCTTCCAGGTTCCATTCACTGGAGGCGGCGGAGGATATGTTCTTTAATGGCTCTATCAAATACTGTTCTTCCTCCGTTGTTATGACGCCGTGCTTGTTGGGAGGAAAAGAAACAGGTTAGAAAATACACAGAAAAAGCAATGGACATGTTTTGTATTTTTAACTTAAACATTATATTAAAGGTGCATTCCTCCTATTTCTTTCAACTATTTGCTCAAACATAACAGGAATTGGATTTAAAAGGCAACACAACACAAAACCACAATGGAAAGACATATTTAGATGGAAACACAAATTATAGCTATGTGCTAATAATGCTAATAAGACAGCTAATGCGATTGGTACATGTTGCGCAAATGACACGAGGCAAAAAAAAACACTAAACTTTCTCTCTGAACATGGAATTTTTCATATGTAGAATTCATTATTTCTTCATATGTAGAATTTATTATTTTTTCATATGTAGAATTTATTTTTTCACACGTAGAATTTATTATTTTTTCACACGTAGAATTTATTATTTTTTCATATGTAGAATTTATTTTTTCACACGTAGAATTTATTATTTTTTCATATGTAGAATTTATTTTTTCATATGTAGAATTTATTTTTTCATATGTAGAATTTATTATTTCACACGTAGAATTTATTATTTTTTCACACGTAGAATTTATTATTTTTTCATATGTAGAATTTATTTTTTCATATGTAGAATTTATTTTTTCACACGTAGAATTTATTATTTTTTCACACGTAGAATTTATTATTTTTTCATATGTAGAATTTATTTTTTCATATGTAGAATTTATTATTTCACACGTAGAATTTATTATTTTTTTCATATGTAGAATTTATTCTGTGGCTCTGAAGGAAGTCTGAAAACTTTAGCTGAGACAACCCCAATGACATCATCACAAATAAACCTGATGACATCATCTGGCACCTGACTTAACATTTTTAGAGAAAGCTGGCATTAAAAACTGGGGGATGTGGAGTTTAAAACACATGGCATTTATCAGAAGTCAGGAGCCAATAATGTCTGATGAAAGATGCCATTGAGTTGCATTATGGGAAATGTAGGATTTGTCAATAACGGGATGTAAAAGTCAGGATATCTCAGTCTTTGCTGCTCTTGCAAGCCTCCCAACTAGTGGAAGTATAATACTTAATACTTTTAAATCCCCCCTTTAAATAACTAAAACATTCTTTCATGTCATGTGACCTCCTCTCCTGATGATGTCATGCACATTAGCTACTAGTCTGCAGTCAAATTTAAGAACCTCTAACCACCAATTACATCAGAACCAAGGTTAAAACCAGTATTCTCTGCCCTTTGTCCCCCCCTGTGGAGCATCAACAGAGAGAAGAGTTGGTAGAAAACACTGACTTGGCTCCGTAAAAGCCTACACTGAAAACAATTAACCGCACGTCACGCCAGCGGAGGCAGAAACACATTCGATTAGTGTGTGATCTCAAACTGTCCAGACAGCGGATTACATTAAAAGTACAGACACAGTTTTGTCCATTTTTGGTGCGGTTAGAAAAAAAAAAAAACACTAATTCAATTTATGATACTGTGCAAGCCTCGCCAACACATTTGGCTCCAATGTTTCATCCACATGATTACATTTGCCAATAAGAAGCAGGGCCTATTTTTTTCTCCTTCTTTAGAGCTATTCTGAAGCAAGGAGGGTTAAACAGCTATTAAAACGCCTTCCAATGTCTTGATTGGTAAAGAGAAGCTGGACAGTCACGCAGTCTGTGGACAGAAGCCTGAGGACTAAAAGCTTAGACAGGATAATTAGATGCCTTGTTAGTGCTGCGTTTGAACCGAGCACATGGAGTAATGTCTATGATTTAGACACATTATTCAAGAGATCACGAAAAAAAACTACAAGAAATGTTAACGCACAAATGGAAACGCTTATCACTAACAGATCACCGGGGTGATTTCTCCCCCCCCCCCCCCTCCACGAGCATCACCTCGCTCCGAGCTGCCTGCAGACCTCAGCGTGCCAAGTGGAAGGAAGCCAAGATTGTGCTAAGCAAACTACAATTGGTCTAATCCTTTTGGCGCTGCGTCTGAAAGATTGGCTGACATGAGAGCAGCACAAGCTCGGTATATATATTAGTTATCTGACATTAGTACCAGGGGATGGGGGAGGGGGGTTGTCTGAGGTCAGTGGCGTGAAACGCGTCGGGGCTCGAGTCGGAGAGGAAAAGGAGTTTGTGTGCTCACCAGGCCCTTGCAGTTGCTGAGGGCCACTCTGGTCGTGCTGTGCTGATTTTGCAGGAATCCGACGTAGTGGCAGCTATCGACCGTGTTATGACGCCACTCCAGCCCTTCTTTGCCCCAGTACTCCACTGTGAAATGCTTTGACACCAGGTGGGGGTTGAGTGTCAGGTTTAAGTGAAAGTGCTTCCCGTAGGCTGACAGTCTGTAGAAGAGCCGGGACTCTGGGGGGTCCGGGTCCAACGTGGGCAGCTGTCCCATTACGGGATCCGCCACGCCGCGTCTCCGTCGGCCCGGCCGGTGGTGCTTCACAGTGTAGCTCAGTAACTCGCCGCTCTCGTCCACCCGCACCGGGACAGTCAGCTGGTAGTGCTGCAGGTAGGACAGGAACTCCTCTTTTACAGGAGAGAGGGAAGAGAAAGAGAACGTGAGAGCCAACAAACAACACAACGGTTAACATGTGCCCATCCGCCTGCCTGCCTCATACCTTGGGAGTTGTGTGAAAGTCTGTTGATGCTCTGGAACTCAGAAGCGGCCATCACCACCAGGCTCAGTGTCCAAGTCAGCGTCTTCCACAAAATTTCCATAATTCAGGGGAAGGTGTGACATGGGGTGGAGGGTAGAGGGCGCTACAAACGGGCTAAAAGCAGCACGCGATCGGTCCGATGCCACACCATAACAAGTCCATGGTTTGTCTCCTTCACTTGAATGTTCTCGTCGTGCTCCAAGGCTCATCCAGGTCTCAGATTTCTCCTGACGGCGAGCGCTTCCACATCTCACTGGCCTCTGGATTCATGTCAGCAGCTCGTAGAAAACACCGCAATCCATCAGACAGTCCCTCTCAGGTGTAACTCCAAACAGGAAGCTCTATATTGGAAGCTTGTCTTGATCGATCCATCTGCATTCCTGGAGGGGAAATCAATCAGAGGTTAAAAGACCTGTTAACTATTGGGATGACCTCTTAATCAGATTGTTGTCCGTCCTACAGCTGGAATGACTAATCGATTCATTGTCCAACAAGAAGCTTCATTAAAGTGAGGATATGCTTCTTGTAGTTTTTAAATGGAATATCTTTGGTTGAATTTCAAGCTGCCACCTTGTGATCAGTTCATCATTTTCCACTTCTTTCTGACATTTTATGGACCAAACAACCAATGGTTTGATCGTTTGGTCCAAACCCCGAAGAATTAACCTTCTGTTGACAGTTGAAAACCCATATCTTGGCTAATTCTTGCAGCTTTAATGAACATAGCAAATTCACTTTCTGGCGTTCGAATGAATGAAAATCAAACGCAACGTTGGAAATCTTATAATTAGCGTTCAGAGTTGGATGACGTTGATCTCACGGCTCTCACTCAACACGACTGGAAGAGCAAGTTGGCAGAAAACGCGTGATTTTTAGCCACATTTGAGCCACGTGCGCTTACAGTGACAGTTTAATGACCAGCAGCCTCCAGACGAGTCGACGGTGACCGAAGCGAAGAAACCGCATTAAAACGGGACGCAGAGAATCTTCAAAAAGCAGCGCCAAACGGCGGACATGGTATCCTTGTTTTTTTTTTGTACTCACTGACGCGCTTCGTGGCCGCGCGTGCGGACCGGACCGGTATAAACAAACGTCAGCGGGTCCAGGTGAAAAGCAACAAAAAAAGAAAAAGGGCGGATGTCCAGATGACAGTTTGACCGGCTGGAAAAACACCGCGCCGCCTGTTTGTTTGTTTGTTTGTTTGTTTGTTGTGGAGAGACGCGTCTGCCGCGTCTCCTCGCCGCGTCTCCTCGCCGCGTCTCTTCAGGCTCCAGCGCTCCAGGCAGACTGCGCTACTTACTTGGCCACTCTGACCCAGACATTTGGCAGCCGGCCCGCGTGCATTACACCGGTACCTCAAACGTAACCCCGCGAGGCGCGTCTGCGAATCAAAATAAACCACCTGACACCGCTTTTTTTTTTCTTCTTTCTTTCTTTGCGAGACGTTAAGTGATTTTCGCGCAACTTAAGACTGCAGATGTGGACTTACATGTGGGTCCCGGTGCGTAAAGGATTTTCCCTCTCTCTCCACGCAAATGCCTCCCCTTCTCCCTAAACTGGCGTTTAAAAAAAAAAAGCTTCCCTGTGGAGGGGGTTTAAATGTGCACGCGGACAAAAATAAATTAATTAATTAATTAAAAAGTACCGGAAAGCCCTATTCTCAACACAAGGGGAGTGTTAACGAGATAGTTACCACGCTCATCTTCATTGTCAGCTCTGGTCCGAACGAGCTGGGGGAGAGAGAGCGAGAGAGAGCGCGCGAGAGAGAGAGAGAGAGAGCGAGAGAGAGAGAGAGCAGAGCAGAGAGAGAGAGAGCAGAGAGAGCAGAGCAGAGAGAGAGAGGAGAGAGAGAGAGAGAGAGCAGAGCAGAGAGAGAGAGAGCAGAGCAGAGAGAGAGAGAGAGAGAGAGAGCGAGAGAGCAGAGCAGAGAGAGAGAGAGAGAGAGAGAGCAGAGCAGAGAGAGAGCAGAGCAGAGAGAGAGAGCGAGAGAGAGAGAGAGAGAGAGAGAGAGAGCAGAGAGAGAGAGAGAGAGAGAGAGAGAGAGAGAGGCGCGGGAAGAGAGAGAGAGGAGAGAGCGAGAGAAGAGAGAGAGAGAGGCGAGAGAGAGAGAGAGAGAGACGAGAGAAGAGAGCGGAGAGAGCGAGAGAGCGCGAGAGAGAGAGCGAGAGAGAGCGAGAGAGAGAGAGAGAGCGCGAGAGAGAGAGCGAGAGAGAGAGCGAGAGAGAGGAGAGAGAGAGAGAGAGCGAGAGAGAGAGAGAGAGAGAGAGAGAGAGCTCTGGACAAAATAAGACTCCTGCAGCTCCGGAGTTCCGCACACAAACCTCCGCTGCTCTCCTCCTTTCATCTCCTTCTGGGCTCTGCCATCCTGAGAGTCTCCCCTTCAGACCGGAGACACTGTCACACACACACACACACACACACACACACACACACACACACACACACACAACACACACACACACACACACACACACACACACACACACACACACACACACACACACACACACAAAGAAGAGCAGTAATTCAGCTTTTCCTCCTCGTCCTGGACGTCCTCCAGCAGAAGGGTCTATTTCCAGCCTATATCTGCAGTCTTTATAATCTAGACGTTGTGTTCTTGGATGGTGGCTCAGAGTGGCTTAAAGAGTGAGTTGAGGTTGCAGAGGGTGTTCTGCCACCTCAGAGAGGCCGCCGCAGCAGCAGAAGAAGAAGAAGAAGAAGAAGAAGAAGAAGAAGAAGAAGAAGAAGAAGAAGAAGAAGAAGAAGAAGAAGAAGAAGAGAAAAAAGTGCATGCAAACCACCAGCAAAAAAAAAAAAAAAAAAGAAGTTGGCTTGGAGCTGCTCCTCCTCACTACATCGCAGAGACCGGGTATGTCCCGGTCCCGGGCAGCTTCAAATTGGCAGCTTTTTTTTCAGGGGGGTGACGTCAGTGCAGATGTGCCTCTCTCTACCATCAGCTGTGTCTATCAGTGGTGCTGCCCTGAAATAACACACGAAACTTCAGCTCTGGTAGGAGAACACCCCAAATAACGAACGTGGTCACATCATTTACTTCTACACACCGCATCATATAAATACTCCATTATAAGTAAAGGTATATAAAGAGCACATTTTAATAAAACTCCTGCATTTCACGTTAAGGTTTTACATTAAAAAAGGATATATTATGATGATTAAACCTTTTTGACTTGTAGCGGTAGATAAACTACCCCTTAAACAATATCTTAATAAGTACATGTTTGATACTTGAAAGTATTATAAGTACTCAAAGCATAATAACATGTCCACAGTTTGTGTCAAGTCATATCTTACTGTTTCAGTATGACACATTATATACTGTTGGGTAGTTTAATGTGTAACAATGCATCATATACTATAATTATATGAAACATCCTGATTTGTAGTAACTATAACTGTCACGATAACAGAGGGCAGTGAAAAGGACAATATTTACGTCTGACATAAAGAGAGAAAACAGAAATTCTCGAGTAAAGTACAAGCACCTCATATTTGTACTGAAGTACTCGAGAACGTGTTCTTAGTTACTTTCCATCACCAGATTATGATTGGTGCTCGACTAAACTAGCTGTACATTAATATTGCTCTAAATCATTTATCATAACGCATCAGATTTTGTGCAGCTGATCACAGGTTTTATCATGTAAAAGCGCTATCTGAGACGTAACCATAGTTACCAGATAAATGTTGTGGAGCTAAAAAAGTACGAATGCATTAGCGTAGAAGTCTAAAGTGGCATTAAATGGAAGCATTCAAGTAAAGTACAGAATTATGGAGTAAAACCACTTACTGCAGGTATAAATCTGTACAGAAGATGGTGATATCGTGCAACAGATGATCGCCCAGCAACCACAGATATCAACAAGGAACAATATCAGAAAACAAAGAACATATTCTGGCATTTGTTTGGCACCAACTTGGAAACTAATGAAAACTGCTGGCAGGCAAAAAAAATAATATAAATAGAAGTATTTTGTGAGATTTTATCTTTAACCCGTTAGCATCCTGAAACAAAACCAGAGACATTTCATTCCAGACTCTTCAGAATACACGTGTGTGTTGAAATAAGTATTCTGGTTTAAATCGGTGCATCTGCTCTGTCTGGTGGAAGTATTTTCGGGGTCAAGCTAATGGCAGCCCCGTGTGTTTTTGAGTCATTTAGCCCACGTCTATCTTTAGTCAGTAGGAAATTGAAAATCATGCCTATTCCCGAGTTTCAGTTACAGCTGCTCATTATGTAGGAGTCTATATCATTACAGCCAGGTAGTCATTACCAGCTCTCCTACACAGCTCCAGTAGGTGTCTGCTAGTTTGTGGGAAGCAGCGCCGCCGTGTGGCGGAAAGGAGCACAGCAGCGATTCTAAATGATGATGTTTTTAGATGATTTTTACAAGAAAAGCATGCTCATGTGATCTCCAAATCACATTGTAGTCTAAGATATGTGAACAACTCCTTTCAAATTTGATTTCAGATCTCTGAATTAGGACAAGGTGCATCAGCTCTATAACTTTATGAGTCCAGATAAGTCCACATACTCGCACACACAATAAAGCAATGGGACAAACCACCTGTTAGCTGGAGGAGGTTTTAGCAACGCCACGCTGAAATGTACTGCATTCAAAACTCCTACAGAAGTAATATTTGCAACGCTTACTTTGAAAGGAAAAGTACTTCCCTCTGCAGCAAAGAGGTATTATTATATCATTGGATAGTTAATTAATATGTAAGCAGCATTTTAATGTTTAGTTTAATGTTACAGGGAGAGATGAGTCAAACTATTTCATATACAAGTATTTGTTCATTGCTTCATATTTGGTATGCTAATGATTGGTAAAGTACAACATTTACCTGAAATGTAGGAGAGTAGCATCATATCTGAATACACAAGTACCTAAGAATTTAACTTTAATGCAGTACTTGAGTTAATGGTACTTAGTACTGTTTGATCAGTGTATTTGTTGGTCAATAAATTAAATAAATCAGCAGAAAAGCTTCTTTGTTTCTGCTGATTTCCGTTTGGCAGGCAACTACATATTTGTATGTTTTTTGTGTATTTTATATTTTATTCTCAACAGCTCGGAATATTTTTCCAAGATGAGGTGAAAAATAAGCCGAACCATATCAGTAATCATGGTCACTTGGCCTTTGATGTGGCAACTTTTAACACAGAAGGGCAATTAATTAATAATTTATTAACTTGATAAGGAATTTTGATGCACAACATTAATATAATTTCAGATGCTTTTAATAGCAACTTAACAGCAACTTAATATGTTTTTCTTAAAACTTAACATCTCTCATTTCAATCATCCATTTCCCTCTGAACTTTAAATCTAAAATGATAAAAAAAAACGTGTTTGGCGTTCGGGAAGAAGACTGATAGAGGTTTATGACAGTATTGTGATGTGGGTGTGACTGGTGACCTATTGGCTGGGAAACATATCTGCACAATAAAACAGCAATAAAGCACATTTATCACCTGCTTTCACTGGTTATAAGGACTCACGCTGCGTCCGGGCCTCCATCTGTCGTCCCGGAGCCTCTTTTGTCAGTTTCACCTTCCTTCAACCATCCGGTAAGATTTCACCGACTCACATCCATACCGTGTGATGCTTAAAATAGGTGTCACTTGTTACCTGCTGAGGAAGACACACAAGTAGTGATCACAACAGTGACAAACTCTTTTCACCCAACAGATCCGGATCATGGCCGTGACCAGTCAACCCGGCAGCTACGCCGCCTCGGACTTCCAGACCGGCCTGTGTGACTTCTGTGACGACTGTGGAACCTGTGAGCGCTCCTTTCCTCGCTGGGAACTCTGATTGATTTGAAAGACACAGAGATTGAGTGTTTTTTCTTAACGCAGGCTGCTACGGCCTGTGGTGCTACCCGTGCCTCGGCTGCACCATCGCCAGCGACATGGACGAGTGCTGCCTGTGCGGCCACACCTGGGCGATCCGCAGCGTCTACAGGACCAGATACAACATCAATGTAAGTGTTCTAGTGGAGCTGCCCGCCTGCAAGGCTCCATTTAAAGAGGAGCAGCGTCTGTTTTGGCCTCATAGGAATACAGTTATATTGTACATACTTGTTTATGTTATATATTTTTAGTGTAAATTTCTATTCCAGTACTTTTCCTCTTTTTTATTACATGTTCATTGTATGGACCAGTGAAAACTTACTTTGGCAATAAACCTGATTCTGATCCTGAATAAAGCTGTAAAAGTTGCTTTAGCGTGTAATCCACATGCAGTAGTGGAGGAAGTACTCCTTTACTAATATGTACTAATGTTTATTCATAGTTTTAACTTATATATACTGTTAGATTGAAGCACAGTGGGCCCCTCCAGAGGATCATCCCATAAATCTGACGGATCCTGATTTGTTCTTTGCTTAAAATATTGGATATTCTTTCAGTTTGGACTTTGCAGTTTAAATGAGAGTGTATACGTGTCACGTCTCTTTCTTTTTTTGGGGGGAGCCGTTGGTTTAATCATTAACAACGCTGTTAAAGATTAATCCAGAGTTATAAAATAACGTACTTTGATTCAGTTTCATTTGAATTGCTTTAAGAGGCCTGAATGGGAAAATAAAGTATGACCAGTGTTTAGTCCAATGGCAGAAATGTAATATAATGTAATAATAATAACATTTCTTATTGTAGTTTTCCTAGCTTGTCACATGGGAGAAGTTTCAGTTGGTTGCAACCTCACCACTAGATGCCAAATCCTACACACTGCACCTTTAAACCATACAGGGGAAGAGAAGTAAAAAATAAGTAGATAAATGTCATTCTGTGTAGCAGAATTTTGCAGCAGAGTTGCGTCTTGTTTCCTACATCAGAAATAACCTGGTTACACATCTGATTTAACTCACGTCTCCTTTCGGGGCCCAGGATGAGAACAGCAGCATTTAAACTAAAAAAAAGAAAATCAAAGGAGCGCAGACGGCTTCCTGTTGTCTTTCAAATGTCTCACACTTGAACTATAAAGCTCCTACAGCCTTCTACACTTCCTCCTGAAAAAAGAGAAAATATACTGTTATTCAATGAACGTCTGAAAAGTACTTTGATTAGCAAAGATTTAAAACACTTCTCAGAGTTCACTGTAATCCATCCATACTTTGACATGAACATCCATGTATATTATACATTATCAGGTTTGCATCACTCCTTGAGACTTGATTATGTGATATTTGTCTTTTTTTAGAGCATGGCTAATGATATCTAAAAGGCAAAGTATCTCCATCAAACTGTATAAGCTCAAAGAAACAAGTGACAATATCTAACAGGAAGTCCTACTTGTGTTCCCAGGGGTCCCTGTGTCAGGACTTTATGGCGGGCATGTGCTGTCCCATCTGTCTCACCTGCCAACTGAAGAGAGACATTGACCGCAGGAAGGAGCAAGGCACTTTCTGAATAGGTCAGAAAACACCGTGATTACACCACATGTTGATATCTTATGGAGCTGACCTTAAAATAAAAGCCTGTGTCTACTTTACGCCTTCTAGATGCCGTCGCAACACCGGACAAGTCTCACTGAAGAGTTTGTCAATTCAGCCCATCCAGATGTTTCTAAAGTGGTAGTCGTGGATTAGCCGGTCATGGACTCTCCTTGTGATTTGTTTTAGCTAACAACTATAATCCTCAGAGGGAAATGACATCCGGTTAAACATTAGTCAGCAGGAACACACCCTGAATGGAGAACTGCGTCACGATTTACAGCCGGGGATATAAATAAAGTTTATGTACCGTTCTCGGCAGTTAAGGAGGATGTGGATTTTTAAAGGTGTTCTTGAAATAAATAAAAAACATTTGAACTGGAAGAGTTGTTTCCACTCCACTCTATGCTGCAGGTTGAGAAAACCTGGCATCATTTTCTGTTTGGATTTTTATTTATTAGCATCTAGTCCCATAAACAAGTTTAGTTATACTTCATATGTGGTAATAACTAGCATTTGTTAGCATGCTAACAGACTAAACACATTGTACCAGCCTGTTAGCATGCTGCCGTTAGCATTTAGCTCAAAGCACCACTGGGACTAAACGTAGACTCGTAGTCTTGTCTCACTGTCGGCCCAACATTATTCTACGTTGACGTCGGTTTGAAGCAAACTGGGATTAGAAGGTTTTTATTATTTCACCGTGACGTAGGAACAGCGGACATTTTGTGGCGGCAGGTGCATTTCAGGGCATGAATAATGGGCCGCATTACATTTAATTGTGCAACTTTCATGAGCTTTAAGGCACACTTAATAGAAATGGAGCCATAAATAATTAATCAGTTACGTCAGTGCTTTTCCATTTGAGACACGTCCGCAGTGAGAAGGGTCTGCAGTTGAGATCACCTGAAGAACACGTGAACTTTGAAGCTTCGCGTTGAAGAGTGTTTGCTGTGTGACGTCAACGAGAGGTTCACATTTTTCTGTCTGTATCATCCGGTAATCTGAACAACTCTTACAGAAAATGCACGGAGACATCCTGGTCGCTAAAAGAGGTCCAATCAAACACAGAAGTTATTTTCCTGACTTTGTTGTACGCTGATTTAAACTGTAGAACATTTGAATGAATTATTTCTGAAGCAGAAGATTAATTTAAATAACACGACCATGACGTTGAACGATTTCTCTCCGCTTTGAATTTAATTCATAAGTGTGCACCGTGAAGATTTTACATGACGCCATAAACCAAGAACCACTTTGACAGATATTTGCTGTTTCACTATGTTAAGTTAAAAACAGAAGAATGAGTTGGAACGCAAAAGTGTAAACACAGCAGTAATGTGAATGTTACACGGTCATCCTCCTTTGAATACATCTATACTAAAATGTTGAGAAACATTGAACAGTTTTCCCTGCGGGGCAAAAGCAAAACAGTGTTCTCTGTAAATTCAAGTGGCGATACCAGAGGATTCTCCTTTCTTTTCCTGGGAGTGATGACGTTCTCGAGCAGGAAGATTACACTTTGGAACAGACTGAGGAGGAACAGTTAAAGGGTGTTTTTTCTTTGGGTGGGGTTTACTGGGTCATCTGGGTTTCCATAGCCTGTGTCGCCCACTCGGGGGCAGCCGAACGGATCTTTTCTAGGAGGTTGTTGACTTGGAAACACAGAGACTGGATCTGTTTGTCCCAGGTAGGAAGAGCTTCACGGGCTGGGAGAGATAAAAGAAGAAAAAGCTGCATTAAAAACATTTACACTTCATGCCATGCAAACAATACATTCTCATCACAACTGACCTTTTTCTTTGTTATTTTCAAATAGCTTTTCCCCTCTTATTTTTACATATAGTTATGCTTATTATTTCCCCTTTTGTGTATGAATGAAGCGTTTGCTGAGTGTATCAATGTTTCAACTTTGTATACTTCATTCCCTGTCTTGTATATTATCAGCTTGTGCTGTTTAATAAGAAAGGTTTTCTAATCATTCCTGTATGAAGTTGCTGCCCCCTACTGGCCACACACAGATATCACAATATATGACCAAACTTTACATGACCAAATGAAAGCATTAGGCACCCAACAACACTCTATTTCCGGGGAAATACACAACATAAACTAGTCCCCTTATCAAATCAATCAAATGAAAACACAACGGCTTTGAACTCACTCTCAAAGTGTACAATGCCGTCTATCTGGTCAATGAAGCCATTCATGCGCCCTTCAGTGATCATTTGGGAAGCAATTTTCTCAGCCTAAAGACAAAGAAAGCAAGCAAAAACATCTCAGTATAGGTTATGGATAATAAACAGCTACATTATATTTGTGAGCTAAAAGGGATATTTAATACAAGTGTGAGCACCGACTGAATACAATAATTAAGTATTAAACTGAAAAATGTATTAAAAAAATGTAAATACAGCTGGTCAACCACTATGGCAGCTAACGCTCTACATGTCTGAAGCTTCATGTTAATTTTCCATGAAGTTATTTCACATCATATAAATCATATAAACCCAAGCCTTGCCCCACCTTTGCTGGGGGGATTTCCAACAGTGCTCCTAGTTCTTCAAACGTGATGTTGTTGTAGAGTTTGCTAGCGGAGAGAAGGTTGTGTTCGATCACAGCTCTGTCAAGGATGCTGGAGCCTGTGATGGAGAACACACAACTTCAATTAGATTCACGCTTATATTATATTATATTATATTATATTATGAACCCCACAGACTGAGGGTCAGATGGAAACGTATATATATATATATAATTCGGTGTGACACATTGCCAGGATATCATCATCTCTGACCTCCATCACAAATTAATGACTACAAATCCAGTTAGATTATAACTTCTAGTTTTGAAATGATATAAGTTATAATGAATGATGAAGTTATTTCTTCAGCTGATTTATGTCACTAAAATAAGTGCCTCAATACTTCAAACAGGACAAAACATGACAGACAATTTACTTCTAAAAGTGCATTCTGTGCACCATTATAGCTGCAATAAGACCAGAAACATGGGCCTTCAT
Source organism: Chelidonichthys spinosus (assembly GCA_029853015.1). Taxonomy (NCBI): domain Eukaryota; kingdom Metazoa; phylum Chordata; class Actinopteri; order Perciformes; family Triglidae; genus Chelidonichthys; species Chelidonichthys spinosus. The sequence continues at coordinate 21,106,591 of CM056840.1, forward strand.
TAAGTGATAGCACATGCCTCCACAATATCCTAAACTGCATAAAACCGTCTCATCATCAGGAGGTTGATTGGTACATTTAATCCAGGGAAGTATTTCCAGACACACCGCATGACAACCAGGGCTCATGCAACCTTTCCAGCAAATATATGAGCTATGGCCAGTTGAAGAAGACATGGCTGGGAAAGGGAAGTTTTACTCCATCACCAACTGACAATTCTCTCCACTCACCGTCCGCTGTAGTGGCTTTCTGGTGAGGCATCAGCATGGCAGCAAACTCCTGCAGCTGGTTTCCTCTGATGATACGGTCCAGGTACATCTTCTCTAGAATACCATAAGCAGCCAGCTGCTGACAGCGCTCATCCTTAAAGAGAGTGGCCAACATACGGGAACGCTGCTGGCCTGAAAAAAAAAAAAGACAATATTTTTGGTATGAGACACAAAAACACTGAGATTATCTTTGAAAATCAACATTTTAGCAGATTAGTCATGGTGGTACCTGCAGAGGCCAGAATGGTGCAGTTTAGGGCATGTTTCAGTGCTTCCAGACGTTCAGTCTCATGGACAATCGACTTATAAGACAGTTCGTTGTACCTTTGTGCAGCTTCGATGAACTTCCTCCTGAAGTCTAGGACTCTGGCATAGCACACCTAAGAAGTAAAAGGGCATGAGACACTGATCCAAGCAACTACAGCCATTATGTCTCATTTAAGCACACGGTTTGCGGTTTTGCCGTGTACCTTATAGTGTATCTGGAGCTGTTCATTAGAGGACTCATTCTGAAGCAACGAGGCTCTGTTTATGTAGGCCTCTGCCTGCACTGGATCATCGTCCTCCAAGTAGAGACGGGCAATTTTCAGGTATGTGTCCAACTTATAGTCAACATTGTATTGCCTAAGGGAGGACATAAAAAGGTATTTAAAGACCTAAAAACTCACAAAACAAACATTAGAGTTAATAAACCTACTAGCTTACTTACTTCTGTCCTGTTTCCAGGGGAATACCAACTAAAACCTGGGCAGCATTTCTCCAGTCTCCCTCCTTTTCATAAATGGTTGCTAAGTGCTGTCTGATCGACGCTACCTGAGGACGTGTTACATCATTTCATTAAGCACTTCAATAAAAGAAAACTACAGGTTTAACTGACTGCATGATTGACAGCAAAGACAGGGCTACTAGAGAGAGCACTTACCTGTTCCTCGAAAGAGATGACCCTCGGCTGGATCTTTTCCAAGGTGAAGTGATACACTGCTTTGGCTGTGGCGTCAGGCAGATTGGGCAGGTGTGTGCAGAAATCAGTGAGCAGTTGTCTCGAGATGACAAGACTGACATTTTCATTGACCACTGTGAAACAAAAGATACAAATATTGAGGTCTAAATGTACTTCTATGCATATAGAAAAAGATCCAGTGGACGTAAAAGTTTAAGGCACAGCATACTTGCTTCAACAAAGGCCTTCAAGGATTCAAGTTGCTCTGCATCTGTAAACTGAATGGCCTTCTCCAAAATTTGTCGATATCTGGAAAATATTTAACAAGTTAGACACGATCACAAACGGTCTTTAGGCTAAACAATATAAAACATAAAGCTTAAAAGCACATTAGTTATTGCACATAATTCATTGGGCTGTCATTAACTTGGAAATAAAAAAGGACATTTAAAGAACAAAGTGTTCAAGTGTACATTTCTTCTGAAATTTGAGCTTCGAGTTCAAACTCTTTGAAAGCTACGTTGTGCACACAGCACTTGTTAATTGTGTAGCTAGTAAACAGTAGCTGCGGTATGCTAATATGAACAAATATAACAATAAAGTCAGTTTCAGACTCAACGCTTCGACGTCACTGGCAGGCGGTGTTGCAGTTTAAATGAGAATCTGTCACCTAAAGTGCGCTGACACGCAGAAAAAGACAGTTAACGTTTACCTATCTATCTGAATGTACCGCTAATGCAGCTAGGGAGCTAACGTTAGCTTAGCCAGGTTAAGTCTGTCACAGCTATCTCCTTGCTAGCTAACAGTGACCGCCACGCGTGCTTTCTAAATGAGGATTTAGACTATTTGCATGTAATATGCGTATAAAATTGGCGGTACGTACTTGGCAGCTAGGTCTTTATGAGATCCAGTTGAATTCATCAGCTGTGCAAGCTCCTGCCTCACGTCGGTCGCCATTGTCGCCTGGAAAAGTGTCAACAACACCGGCTTCCTCCGCCAAGAGCGGCGCGAGACTTCCGGTCTGTATGCCGCGAAGCGATCGGTCCTCCTGCCAAAATAAAAGACAAATCTTCTCAAAATAATGACGTAGTACCTCAATATAATGAGAAACGTTCTCAGAATAATGACGTAGTACCCCAAAATAATGAGAAACCTTCTCAGAATAATGACGTAGTACCTCAAAATAATGAGAAATGTTCTCAAATAATGACGTAGTACCTCAAAATAATGAGAAATGTTCAAAAATAATGACGTAGCACCTTAAAATAATGAGAAACCTTTTTCATAATAATGACGTAGTACCCCAAAATAATGAGAAACCTTCTCAGAATAATGACGTAGTACCTCAAAATAATGAGAAATGTTCTAAAATAATGACGTAGCACCTCAAAATAATGATAAACTGTCTCAAAATAATGACGTAGCACCTCAAAATAATGAGAAACTGTGTCAAAATAATGACGTAGTACCTCAAAATAATGAGAAATGTTCTAAAATAATGACGTAGCACCTCAAAATAATGAGAAACTGTGTCAAAATAATGACGTAGCACCTCAAAATAATGAGAAACCTTCTTAAAAGAATGACTAAGGAATTTATAATAATGACACACTACATATAAGTAATTATCTTGAAATATTAAGTGATTATTTTAATTTTAAGTTTCTCATGCATGCTCAAGCATGGTTTGAAAGTAAGCATAAGCGAATAAGTATTTTTAATTGGAGGGGAGTGCTGCATTCAGGATGTGGTGGAGGAGAACATCAATAGGCTCTTTCCTGTGTCTTAAGTTCAACAATATATGTATATGTAGTATAAATATTTGTTTTTGACAGTCAAACAACTGCATGATCAATGAGATTTAATTAACCGATCGGGTAAACAGCTTCAGTAATTCATTTCTTACTTTTGATGTCTTCACTCTTTCCGTGCGGCATCAGCCCGGCTAGCTCAGTCGGTAGAGCATGAGACTCTTAATCTCAGGGTCGTGGGTTCGAGCCCCACGTTGGGCGCACATGTTTTAGGGGTCTGGCTCCACAGTTTACGGCGATTTAATTAGTTAAGTCTTCGCAAAAAGAGTAAGGTTTGAGATTTCCGAATCTGCTCCCTGATTGCCCTCCATTAGCTCCTCATGTCTGTCTTCATACTAGGATTAATTAAACTTCAATGTGCTTGACAATATTTGTCAATATGTATTTCACATTATTTACAAATCACATCAAAGTCACTTTTGCCTTTTGAAATTCCTATTTGTATTACTATTCTATTTTAGTTTAATATACTGTTGTCACAATAGTAGGATTTCTAACTTGAATACACTGAAAAATATTGACGTTACATACCAGGCAGAGAAACAACAGATAAATAGCATTTATCTATTTTTATCTACTATATATTAATTTCTGTCCTTCGTGCTGCATCTTCCCATCTTAATATAATGCACTATTTTAAGGGTTATGTGTTTACCTCTTTTAATCTGTAGAATGAAGATGAAACCACAATTCATTACATTAAAAGACATACACATGTTCAGCTTTTTAAAAAATTGTTTAATTACCATTTCAAAGTCAGAGTGGGAGGGCACAGGAAACGTTTTTTTTTTTTTCCAGCTACAGTGATGAACGAAACACTCATCTGGTTATTAAAAGTCTATTAAATGTCTTGCTGCAGGGTTGGTTTATATCGTATCAGGAGCACTCAATATAAATTAATTTGTGTGAAAGAAATGTGGGTGAACGTTACACAACTACAAAAAAGGTGTTTTAACGGGGTGATTGTGCCTGTTTTTTATTATTCAAACTGTAAAATTGACTCAAAATGTGCATCTTTGACACTGGTTCCCTACAAGATGCATGTGAGCAAAAGTGAGCTTTGGGACATTACATTTCAGTGACACCCAACCAGTGATATTAATATGAACGGACATTTTTCACAGCAGGTATTCTGACGTGTCATAGAAGGAAAAGCACAGATAAAACTAGCAACATTAACGTAGCCGCTGTTCACTTAGATCCCCACTGAAAACTTGGGGTTTAAATCTTTTAGTTCCAGAACATGTTCTCAGTTATTTTCACATCAGAGATTTCTGTTCATGTTTTGTCTGAGCTTCTCTCCTTCGCCCTGGTTTTAAGTGAAATAGCGAAAAGGAGCCTCTATTATTTAAAACAACTCTAACATCATGAATTGATATGGATTGTTTTATTCAAGACCAAACCCTCAAATTATTCAGTTTACAATCAGGTTTTATTTATTTATTATTTTAGAACTCTTGCATGAAAAATTACAAAACGATTTACTAAAATCGTTAAAGTCGATTAAACTAAAGTATATAAACTAAAATCATGAATGTAAGAGAAATGCTGAAGAATTTAAGCCAATTTTTTTCCAGGGTATTTGAGAGGTAAATAATTAAATACTCACTATTTAATAAGCAACAAAGTGCATGTTTGTTTTAGTCAGATTGCCCCACTATCTAAAGAGTTTAACAGACAAAAAATAAATAAATCACTCTTTAAAAAATGTGTGGAAAGAGACAAGAAAATAAGAAATTTCTCATGTGAAATAACCAAAACAGTTTGCAGAAATGGGAAAAAGGTATTCATGTAGCATCCCGTTACTCTTAGTAACAAAGCAAATTGAGAAAAATAATATTTTGTCCAACAATATGAGAAATCCCGTCTCAGCTCCAAACAGCCTACCAATCAATGTAAGGTAGGCGTTAATGCCAGATTGTTGTTGCACCTTCTAAGTGACGCCAGTGAGTAAGCAAACAATACCAAGACACTGGAACGTGCAACAGTAAATGTTATTAATTACAGCCATTCTTTTCCTGCTATGAAACGCCAAACTGGATGTTAGCTCTGCATTTGTGACATCAGACCAGCCTCGGACGGATCAGGTAACTGCAATTTGCTGTCTCATATTAACCTGCTAACCTCCAAATAAGATAATTTAGTCTAAGTTTAGTTTAAGTCTTATAATTCTTGTGTTTTTTTAAATTCAGAGTGTATTTAATGTAGACTAAGTATGGGAATGAGAACAGCACCGGAAGAAAAGCGTACCTCCACCAATCTAGCCACAGTTTAACTGTTGCGAGCAGTGCTGTGTGTGTCTGTGTGTACAATTGGCTTTAGGGATAAAACCTAAGATAGCCTCTACTCATTTTCATTTAAACAATTTAGCCTAGCCTTAGTTAATAATTAATAGTTTGCAGCACTATAAGCCAAACGATATTAGCACTCACAACGAATACAAATGTGTCAAAATAAATATCAAAAGATAAATGTTCCGTTTGTCTACTATAAGCACAAATGATTACATACAAATTACAGGCGTCTCTTTATGGAAAAGCCCAAAATGGAAAAGAACAAAAGAAGATAGAATAAATGGAAGGGGGAGAGGGAGGAGTTTGGAGAACACAGTTTTGAATGGGCCCTGTAGGGAAAATAAAGTGAAGGAACGTTTGAATCCCTGTTCAGCACAACCCTGCTCAGTCGGTTCCGTCCATCACATCCAGGAGAACAAGTCTGAAGGTCCATCAGAGGCGGTGTGCTCTGTCCATTCATCCTTCACTTTTAAAACACCTGTTCCCCGTTTGTTATTCCAGCTGGCCTTAGCTTGCCCAAGGCTAGGGAATCCACTTTCAGGCCATTGTTCTGCCTTTTGGCGAGGGAGACGACCAGTTTCCCTGCAGGACAGAGACCCCGGGGGCCGAGACAGAGTGCGGAGCAATCCGTGCCTCTCGGCCCCACAGCTGGGTTCAGGTTAGAGGGTGGAGACAGCCAGAGTGTGCTCGGCCTAGCAGTTGATGGAGGCACAGTCTGCTTTGGCTTTCCCCGCGGAGCTGATTATCCTCATGAGGCAGTGTCCGAACTCCTCCAGGATCATCCTCTCTGCTTCCACCTGAGGCTGGTGAGTCTGTTCGGCCTTTTTGGCCTGTTCCAGCAGACACTCGCACGTCGCCTCCAGCACCTCCTTTGTTACAAATGTATACGGCAGCCTGCGGGGAAAGCAAAGCGGGGCCTCAGTTGGACAATACATCATCCTTCATATCATCATCAGGACTCCACAGTGAGTTGCCATTGGCAACCATTTTGAGAAATTTGCAATAACTTCTCAACCTCTGGTTGTTAGTGGCAACATTTTCAAAATATAAAAATAGATGCAGCACACGGTAAAACGTGCACCCCGGTCTCTTCATCTGTACACGAGGAGATTCTGCAGTTAAAACAGAATCGGGACAGACTGGAGGTCGTCTCTGAAACGGCAAGCTGATGTTGCCGTCATTTGAGGGACCAACAACCCAAGCAACGAAATACCTGCTGGATTCATTTTTGAGCGATCTCTGAAGAACATGACGACATAATGAATTCATGCAGATTTGTACTTTTCCCACTGGAGACCATAGCTAGATGTTAGTGAGATTTCTGTTCAGTGGGATAGAGGCTTTGTAGTCATCTTACACACACAGACTTTACTCTAAATTCAAATTATTTAATATTATAATCCTAATAAGTATGCAACTGATTATTCCTCAAGAGCTCCTGTGGCTTATTGTTGTAGAGAAGAGCGTTACAGTACCTCCCGCCTCCACTCGAGAGTACAGGCGTCGTCCGCATGAGCAGGTCTGAGATCTGTGACGAGAGCTTCGTCTTAGCTGCAGTCTGCTGCTGTACTCTCACTTCTGCTGCATCGGCCAAGTGCATCAGTGTCTTCCTCTCTGGACTCTCCTCAAAGTTCTTGCAGCCGATGCACTTACAAATGGACGAGCACATGATCTTCGCCTTGGAGGTCAAACAAAAAGGACATGTTTTAATGTAAACAGTCAAACGTGGCTCCTATAATTATTAAACAAAGCAGAACCCACCTCGTAACACTCGCAGTAATTCTTCAGGCAGCCCGATCGTTTGCAGTTGCAGCCTTTGCTGTGTCGACGATCAGACTCTCCCTCTTTGCCTTTGCCAATTTTAGGTTTGAAGGCCTCTGGGTTCCGGTCCAGACACGTCTGTGAAAACACATTTTCACCTTGATTTATCCGCGTGACAGGAAAGCAAGTGGAAAAGGCCCATCGTACAAACCGCCAACATTACCTTTATAGCTTTGAGACGTTCCGTTTCATGTTCCAGGTTATTGAAGCAGTTATTGCAGTTACAATTGTTGCAGAACTCTCCATTTGCAAAGCAGTCACAGTATCTAGGGGGAGGAAAAACACAAGACTGAGTCAGCAGCCTATGTCTTACTGCTCCCCAACATAAACCGGAGGGGACTGCATGCATAGATTACATTGATCCGGTAAGGTTACATCTACACACATTTGTCAAATACAACATGTCCACAGATCTAAATCGCAGTCGTACTTACAGTTTGAGACACTGTGACTTGGTGCAGTTGCATGGTTTCCTCTGTCTTGAGGTCGTTTCTGCTGTCGACAAGCTGTGAGCCAATAAATAATATTGGATCAAATAAATTCAATCAAATATTAAACATGTTTATAATTTGATTTGATGATTCTACATTTTTAACGTGGTTATGTAATTTTAAACTAAATATATCCTGCCAGTTTTTCAAGGAGGCAAGCGTTTTTCCATTAAACCACAATTTTTAATTATTTGAGTTCAAACTACCATTTTCTTTTATTTAAAAAAAAAAATTCTAAAATTATTTTAAACTGCCTTCATGTCCCTCCTTACCCATTGAGTGGCAACCTGGCCTGAGTCTGGATACCAGTGGACGCAGGGAAACCAGAGCTGCTGGCAAGGGTCACAAATGGCGTCTGCTGGAGCTACAGGAGAGGATAATAGACAATATTAAAATGACACCTTGGGTGATCCAATCACATGTGGATGCATGTGGATTTTTTTCTGGAACACACAAAGGAATAAACCCAGTCTGCATGGGTTTTGTTTTCTTCTAAGAGCAAGCACAGGAAGTGCATTCCTGCATCTCGCCGGTTAAACACAACGCCTTGGGTTTTACAGTGCAAATGATGAAAGTGGTATTTTGCATGTACAGTGAGGAAGTGAGATCTAATCACAAGTGGCCAATAAAAAACACCACTAACCTGTGTGACATATTGCGCTGGCACGACTGCATAGCCCACGTTCCCGCCTCCTGGAGCTGGTGCCAGAACGGTTCCTGGAGGGAGGTTTGTGAAGTTGGGCTGGATCTGGGGTAGCGGGGTTGCAGGCATGATGAGGCGTTGCTGAGTCTGAGTGGTGGTTACTACCGCTGCTGACGTTAAGGGCTTCGGTGCCATCTACGGGGAACACAATCCACGAAAGCTCATGGAAACATTCAATAAAATCAACATAAAGCAGCATTCACAGAACACCACAGTTACCTGTTTGACGGTCTGTGCTGGGATGATCGGGACAGACATCCTGACTGCTCCTGTGCCGACCACCATGGGTTTAGCTGTGGGACATTAAGAAGTATAAGTAACCACAGAAGAGCTTCCACAAGTTCCAGCAGGTTTGTTACCAGAACAACAACCATCAAAAGGTCACCTGTCTGTATAGAGCTGGTGCTGGGACCACTGGGCTGTCCCGTGCTGGTCGCTGTGGTTGCTGTGACGAGGCGGACGTAGTGGAACCTGCTACCCGGAACCTGAATCTGCTGCACATTCGGCTGGGTGGCCAGTGGAATGATGGTCTTGAACTGGGAGCCGCCGACTCCTCCCACGGCCACAGACTGCACTTGTTTAATATTCTGATGTTCAGGTACAAAAAGGAGACAGAGCGGTTAGTCCCAACGACAGAAGGATAACTGAACTTTGCATCTATTTAGATACGAGTCAAGTTCAACATGTCAAAGTACTTAAATAAAGCCCCTCCAACTGATCCAGGCTTAGTGAGCTCTGCCTCCTCCAACCATGAGTGCAAAATATGACAGGATGACTAGTCTTTAAGGACAAATTGTTCCAAACTGTCATTGCCATTTGTAAGGACAGAAGGAAATAAAAACCAGGTTTGGGCCTGAACAAAAACAGTTGATAAAATGCACCAATCCATTCATGTTGACACACTGCATGCAGCCGTCTTTTCTTCATTAGAAGTGACAGTGGCTTCAAACAAGGCAGCAGCAGGACAAGTGGTCAAAAATAATACCGCACACACTTCACTGTTATCGGTTTCAAGTGCGGGGAAGGCGTGCTCCCCCTCCAGCCGGCCAAAAACCGTGACCAGCTTTGGTCTTACCTGTGTCGCGGTTTGGGCGGGGGCCACCTTGACTGGAGATCCAGACGTGGACTGTTGGACTGTGAGGATCTGCTGGCCAAGTGCTACATTGACGGGCAGAGTAACTGACTTCTGAGAGGTGCCGGAGGTCGGGGAACCCACAGATACTACGGTCACCTGGCAGAGACAAACAAGGAGAGCACAGTCTAACCACTGACCTGATATAGAGATCTTAGTTTTGCACATATTAACAAACAATGCTTAAATTTAGGGTGTTGTGATGCTTCAGGCGGGGTTACTACCAATGTAGTTCTCAAACAATCAAGAATTGACACGGCATGTGCCGGCGGAAACTGAAAGAACAGACTGCAGAAGTGTAGCAGAGCTTTGTCGCAGTGGATATTTGGAGTTGGCGAACACAGGAGCACACAATAACATTAATGATCCTCTGTATTCCACGTAGGTGTGTCAGCAGCAGGGCTCCTGGGTTGTAAATACTGGCTGACTGACCTACAGGCATCCTTAAATTGAACATCGTTAAGGTTATTAGGAACACCTGTGCTTCACCTGCAGCTTTTCAATATTATATTAAACTGAGAATAGGCAGGAAAACACTTCACAAATGAATCCTGTATTTGGCAAATGAGGATTGGTGTGTAGAATTTACCTTGCTGGGGGTCTTAAGGGGTGAAATTGCAATCTTTTTGCCAGAGATATTTTGTATACTAGTGGTGTGGGGCTCAGACAGAGTAATGGTCCTCTGGGGCATCACTGTTGAATTCTGTGTCAGGACCCGTCCTATGAAAATACAGCACAAGAATTGAAGAGACCAGGCTTAATTACATCTGAAACTGAATTTGAAGAAAAAAAAAGGGTTTAAAAGGAGTTTTGATGGAGTCTTGAGTTCACTGACAAAAGCTAGCAGTGTACAATCATGCATACACATTTACCTGCAATAACAGGAGACACCGATGTCTGAGGACTCAGACCTTTGCTGTTAACAGTTTTTGTGATGATAAACTTGATTGGTGCAGCGGACGACACTGGTGTTTTCTTAGCAATCTGTGGAGATAATCAGTAAGATTTCTGTGCATTTTGTTGACACACTCACAAATAAACATCAGTGGTAATTATTAATATAAACATACATCCTATCTGCAAGTGATATCTAGTTTAATTTTCAATCATCAGCTGACATGAGGTTGTCATTACGGTTAACTGGAGACGTTCATGACATCACAAGACTACCTGATCCAGGTATTATACTGGATGATATGAGAACCATTGTATCAGATATGTGCATCACTAGTTTCTCTGCCAGACAAGTACTTTAAATTTAGAGATAAGGGCTGTCAAAATTTACCAAAAATTGGGTTTGATTATTCCTATTAAAGTTACACAAAGATTGAAACTATTGCATCTATTTTTGAGCATTATACTCAAGTCAAAGCATCGCAGCAAGAGACGTAACTATTCGTATAGGTATCAGCATAACATTTAAGTGATGTACATACCCTACACATTAAAAAAATAAAAATAATAATCCTCTACTGTGAAGCTTAATTTAAAGATATGCTGAGGTCTCTGCTTCTTATATTTCTGACAGAAAATAACTGTCCGCGTCCAAGTTCTCTGCCATTATAGTTGTTTGTTGAATTAATCCTTAAATTGACCGACTGCTATGTTGCATTTTTCAATCAGTGAAAGTGACGTTGTGCCACTGCATTGCGTTGTATTATTATAAATAATAATAATATGCCGGTAATATGAATTATCAGTTTAAAAAATAAATAAAAATGAATTACCAATACGTTTGATAATTGATTCATCGGTTTTGGGTATTGTGATTGTAGCTTCTTAAATGTGAATATTTTCTGTGTGGGTCTACAGCCACAACTACAACTACAGCCAGTTTTGTCTTTTGTTCACAGAAGCTCATCTTCTTCTTAAAAAAAAAAAAAAAAAACTCTACAGGACTCTCCAAAACACCACAGTGGAAAATGGAAACAAAAATGTAGACATTGTTTATAACTGAATGACTGGGCTCTTAGTACAGACATTGGAGAGAAAAAAGGCAGGTTCACTGGAAACATAGGTGTGTGTGTGTGTGTGTGTGTGCGTGTCTAGTTCTCTCTGAGGTTACACAGCGCGATACAGATTCATATTTTGCCCGCAGCTCTTCTCCAAACACCAACGTTCGGTTCTGCTGAGTCCCTAACGTAATGCGTGTTACGATCAGCTGTTCTCAACAGATGGTGTTTAATGTTAAGTTCAAACATCCAAGCCAAGTCATATTTACATTGTGGACAGGCCATTAAAACAACAAATCCAATCTAACAAAGCCAGTCATCTTTATTTACAATGTTTTAAAGCTAAATATTATTTTGTTAATAGTGTGTGCAGTCTTATTGGCCAAAGCTAAAAATTGCAATAGCACTTTCTTTCATTTTCACTCATATGTTCCATATCATCAAATGCCTATAATTATTCAAATACTATCAATATGATTAAACATTGCACTATAACACAAAACAATCAATGTTACCTGTACGGTCTTCAGCTGCTGGGCCTGTAATGTGGTTAACTGGTTGCCAGCACTCCCCAACACTGGCTTCAGCTCCGTCCTCCCACCAATAGTCACCACTTTAAACTGTGGAGATTGAGATTTGGAGTCTCCTGAAATCTGTGAAACGCCAGGCTTGTTGCCTGTGTGGGGTAACTGCAACACTATTGGTTGTCCCGACTTTCCTATTGCTGTGACCAAAAGTTTTTGTCCTTCCTGCTTGATGATCTGGGGTGGGTTAGCTGCAGACTTTGCTGCTTCTGTGGCTTGAGATGAGGCCACTTTGTTAAGAATGATCTGGTGGCTTGCAGCAGAGATGGTAAACGGTGCTGTGAGCTTCTGTAACCCACTTGTAGAGAAAGTAGTCCCAGTCAAACTGTCTGTAGTTTTGGTAGTGGCTATGGAAGTAGCCATGGCTGGTTTTAGGGTTAGAAGGGATGGTGATGTACTGGAAATTGAGATAGGAAGCTGGCTTGCGGAGCTGAGGCTGAGTGTGGTGTCTGAGGCGGTGGAGGTGGGGAGAGCCTTGGTGTGTTCTGTCAAAGTGGTATTTGAACAGATGCTCAAAGTTTCTGCAGCCATGGGCGTATCCGTTTCCATCGGGACCGGTGCGTCATCGCTGGGCTCTGGCTGGACCGTGGTGCAGTCCGGTTGGGAGTGAGGGATGTCCTCTATGGCCTCAGTATCCATGATCTCATCAGGAAGGAGACTGTTGAGTTCTGGTGACACCACATCCATGCTTGCAAAGTCTCAGCTCTGTGTTAATTGAGAAAGAGCAATGCAATCATTATTCAACGTTGTTGTCTGTAAACGATATTTTTACAAATAAGTTGGAAGCTTTTTACAAATATTCTCATTGTGTTTAACATTTAAATGCAATTACTTTTACTAGATTTAGGAGAGGTACACAGTTACTGCACTAAACGCAAAACACCATAACACAGAAAATATGTTAAGTGATGCATTTAATTGCATTAAACAAGATTTGCAATTGAAAAATAGATATTTTTTTCAAGTGTATTTTTCTCAATTTCCTCTACATAATAATTCATGTGCATACTTGAACCACCTGCTTGCAAAATGCTTTGCAATTAAAAAAAACAACAACAAACAAGACAGTTAACGTTAGCAATTAGCCGGACTCGCGGTAAAACAAATAATAATAATAATTTAAAAAAAAACCCGGATTGATAACTTTACGTAGGTAACGTCACCTGTATCTTGATTTTCAGTAATCACGTGAGATTGATCCAACGAGTCACGTTCGAGCTCCACTCAATTGTGGACCCAGACTGACAGCTGATGCGGGGTTAGCTAGGCCGCAGCGATCATCTCAGGCGTATCTTTGTCCTGCTGCGCTCTACTCAACATTAATCCACCGAAAGCCACATATGAACCCACCACACATACCACTCACACGGCTAACTGCTCCGCTTGTTTCCACGTCCCTCGGATAAAAGCGACCGCGAGAAACAGTGCTCCGCTGATCTCGTTAACGTAAAAAAAAAAACACACCAACTAGAAGTGGTCCCGGTGGGGCCAAAGAGTGAGAAGAAAATAAAGCGACAAGCTGTTTGCTGGCTGCGTTACTATTTCAGGCCGGGGTTGGATTTCGAAAGATCCGCCATTTTTACCTCGTCATCAACTCTCGCTAGCTCTCCGGCTAACATTGAAGCACTGGATGCGGTTTTTTAAATTATTTACACTAAGCTAACACACTCAAACGCAACAAACAGCACAGTTAACATACGTGGGAGGTCAATGACAACACTTGGTGGTGGACTGTGTGCTACTAGCAAGTAACAAACTATTTTAGCAGACTCTGACAACGTAAACAATGCTAGCTTTCCATAATTCCTCCTGTCACTTGAGACGTCCACCGGGATGAGAACATTTTTGGGTCCGACGATGCACTGCACCTTTAGATTTACGTAACGGCGTGTACAGCCGGTTCTCCTGGAGCTATGAGTCAAAGTAAGCGAGGCCTAACCAGTTACACACTACACATTTTGTCCTATTCTGACCCAGGCGAGGTGCTTTCAAGATCTGCTTCTGAACCACAGAACACGTCGGACACATTATGAGGTCAACTGCTAACGTAATATGCAAACAGCAGAAGGGAACAGGCAACTTGTGCTCTCGTAACGTTTTGACAGCACACGCAGAAAACGCGATACTACACCCCATAAAACAACTCTCACTGTTCGGCGAGGTTAACGTTATTAGTTAGCTTTTACTTTTCATTTGCGAACCATTTCATGATATATGGTGCAAACATATTGCCGTTAGTAACGGTTACTTGCATACCAAACTTTCCGTTAGCACACAGAATACTGTAATGGCTCAGTTCCAGAGAATAACCCAACTCCCCCCGTGCTCTTCATTCGTGTCCAACCATCAATATCATCTTCATTATCAGCCTCATCAAGCCAGCCAGCCCAGCGGGCAGGACAACTGTACTAGCAAACTTGCTGAGCTTGCTAACCAAAGCTAGCTAGCACAACATAATATCTGAACACTGAACACACTCGTAAAAGTGTGCGGCTTTCTGCTGGACGCAGTGTAGCGAACCCTCGAGTGGTCCACGCGGAGTCGCGCTTACCTGAGTTCTTTTACGCTGGGCAACGTTTCCAGATAAAACGAGCAAAGGAAAAGACGATTGTTCAAAATACCGCGCCGAGCGCCATTCCTCCCTGACATTTCACAAGTCGGCCACGCCCTCCGCGTGCTACGTCACTGCTACGAAACCCTTAAAGGCGCAGCGCAACACCGTCAACTATTTGATTTATTTCAACAGTTTATTTCTGAATGTTTGCTCAATACTGCTTTATATTTGTTATGAGATTTAAATGATTGTGAGATAAAAAAAATAATTAAAAAGTCGAAATGGACTCAATAAGGACTATTTGGACTATTTTCACCATGTTGCGTACTTCTGATCATCATGTGGCTACAGGGCATTCTGGACTCTCTGCCTCCTGTCCAACTGAGTTCCTCTTTGTTTGCTTGTAAAACATCTGTTCAAAATTGTGACTCTGGGAAGAATAAGCTCTTGTTCTTAGATTATCTGGGATAATGGCCTAAAACTGCACTAATGGCAGCTCAGAAGTTCCAACTTTTGAAAAAATAAATGGCAAACAACAGACAAATACACAGAAAACCACATTTGTGATAGTCCCCTTTGAATAGGTCTCTCCATGACCACATTTTGAGGAAATATATACAATGTGTAATAGATTAATGCTGTGGTGATCACACAAACTATGTAGTCTGATCAAATAAAGACATTCAAGTATTCAAGGTTCAGTCACTCATTGATGTTTTTTTGTTGTTGCATGGATAATAATTTGTACTGCCTTCCAGTTTTATACTAAACCACGACAAACAGTGATTGTTATGGAGTTAAGCTGGTCAGATTTCATTGTAGAAAGAAAAACTAAGCCTTTAAATGGGCACATAACACGTAATGACATAGAACAAATCCAACATCAGGCACTCAAGTGGATGGTTAAAAATATAAAGCTATTAATAAATATGGGTGACAGAAACCAATGCAAATCCTCAGGTAACACTTAGTACTCATGGATAAAGGAATATTATATTCCCATTCTTATACTTGCAAAAATAAAAACTGCAATTCAATATATATACAATTGAAGAACAATTTTATTCTGCAAATATTAACACAAATACATTTATGTAAAAACCCTGACAAGATGTGCATTTTATGGATGAATGCAGTGAAAGGCAACAGAGCAGGTTAGCATATACAGTGTTTCTGTAAGGTTTGTTTGCACAATTTCTGTTGTGTTGTTTCACAGATATCTGGAACCTTCTTCCTGTCGTTTTGAAACGTTCCTAAATTCAGCAGCCAGCTTGTTGGTCTGGAAAATGTAAAAATGACAGATTCACACTTCTCACAAACAGGTGTCCATTAATCAAAGACTTAAAAGAGGCTTTGCTCTGGTGTGCATGTGTGTTGTCTGAAGGCTTTCATGTCACTCCGGGGCAACGGGAGGAAGATGGGAGGTAAAAAGGTCAAGACTCAGGCTCCAGGCGTGGAATGACGGGGAGGATGAGGTTCCCGAACGAGGAGTCCTGAGTGATGAAGAAACCCGAGGAGTGTGTGTGCGCGTGCTGCAAGAGAAGATAGAGAGGTTTGTGTTACTACTGTCCACATTCACCATTGAATAATTATATCAATTAAACAAACTTTAGAGGCGCTGGAAGCCGGATTTTGGTACCTTTGACTAGGTTAGATGCTTCTCTCTTCTGCTCTGTATTTGGATTTTGAATGATTTGTGGGACTTTTACCCCACATTAAAGCACATCCCAGCGTTTGAGACTGTTTAGATGTTTCATGTCGCCTTGAAACCTGTCTGTCTCTCTCAAATAACCATTTCAGACCTTTATTCATGCCGGTGACAGCATTGAGCTGAGTGATTCACAAAAAAATGCTTCCTGCAGTGAGCAAACTGCAGAATGAACTCTCTCAGGAAAAGTAATCGACACTAAATGAAAACCCAACTGGATATTTATGAAACGTCATTATGCACCACTATGATTTGAATAAGGAAACAGTTATTTGTTGCTGCATGTAAAGTCGTGTAAAATGACCTGACGGTGGGGTTTGTGTCTGACCGTCTCACCTGCAGGGCGGCTTTCTGTTGGGCAGCGATGTGCTGCTGTTCTGCGTTGTCCCTGAACTCCTTCAGGTTCGGTCTGGACAGCGAGATGCTGCAGGTCGAGAGGTCAGGGGGGATAAAATACATGATTTGAATATTCAGTACCATCTCGGTTGTTAATTTCCCCTCATAAACAAAGGTTTCTCAACGGTTCTGACTGTCCATGGAGGGATACTGTCCCTACCTGGCTCCGGGAGTGTTCATCAGCCGCCTCCTCTCCTTCTCCAGCTCGGCCAGGATGGCCACCCGTGTCTTGTTCGGGAAGGCTGATGGAGAAAGAAAAGAGACAGAAAGTCAACAGGGAAAGACAGAGAGTGATGTAATCAGCCAACATAATCTGAATTGTGTTGTCTTTTATGCTGTGACAGGAAATGGAAGACTCGTCCAGAGGTGATTCATTTCTATTCTATTCCGGCTGTTATGCATCCCATCCTGCAGAGTGAAATACGAGGTTCCTTGTTAGAGGGAACCAGAGAGATGAAGTGTTTCCAGGGGGTCTAAAAGTCGTCGCTCGCCTCTGACGTTACAGCTCGATAAAGACAAAAGACCGTCAATACTGATGACGTTTGTCTAAAAGCTAACATATTTACCTTGTCCTGGAGGATTGGTAGCCATGTCTGGTGCGGGTAGCAGGAGGTGGGTCAATAAATCTCACTACAAAGCGATTCTTTCAGCTGTTGGTTGTAGGTTTTATTTGTGTGCTCCCTTCCGCCCAGCTAGTGTTGCGCTGCTGAAAACCAGACGACGATCAAAGTCTCCCTGGGTGATGTAGTTTGAACTGGAGCTGGGTTCTAAACACCGACCAACGGTAACCTTAACGGAAAGTTTAAAAAAAGGACGATAAAACTCTGGCTTATGAACGGCTGATGAGTCGCATTTTGCCTCCTGAAAGCAAGTACCGGTTTCACAGATAGGTGGGTAAGTGTGCTGAGGAGGAGGTGTCACTCCGCTCCGATTTACGGTGACGGAAAAACGTTAGCGCCTCTAGACATCCCGTTACCAGCCCGGAACCATCCCTGTTTAACGTCCCTAGAACCGGCGCTGCTGGCTGCGTTTTACATGACGTTTACTCGCATTTTTAGTTGTGTTGTGCGAAATAACAAGCTAAACATTTTGGTAAAAGTGAGCAGGGTTAGCATCTTTAGTAAGAGTCCATTCATCTTCTTTATAGACGATATTTAGAATTTCATTCGGCGCTAGTTGTCACGTGATGTATATGTTTACATCCGGGTTCGTGTAGTTTAACTTCCGGAGCTGCGTAGTGGGAGTCAGCTGACAGTTGTGACCAACCAGCGGTTGTAACACATCAACCGAAGAGACGCTGAACGGAAAAAAAAGCCTCCCTCTGTCTGTCCCGACCGTATCAGTAACCGGACAGCCGTTATCCCCCCCCGATACCCGGCCACGTCTTCCAGCCTCCCGCAGGATGAGTGTCGGTGCTCCGAGAGGCCTGGCCAGCTCGGGGCAGAAGCCAATCGCGGAGATCCTCCACCCGCTGTCCGCCGCGGAGGAGCCGCTCTCCGTCACCGTCGGAGGGGACAAGGTAGGGTCCGCTGGGGCTCAACCGAAACCGGTTTGGTGGTTTGAGGAACACCGGGGGATGCAGACACGAGAACGGTTAACTACCCTGAATAAACTAACGTTTTGTTCCCATCCTCCCTCCAGTCTGGAGGCTAAAATCCGTCCAATAAGTCCCGGCAAACTGACGGAAGTTTGACGAGGAAATAACGTTACGTTTTTCTGTCTGAATGCTCGTTATTTCGGTTTGCTTTAAGCTTTGGAGGCTCGAGTTGAGTCCGGACCGTTTGAGATTTTTCCCACAGTCGCAAGGAAGCTAAATCTCACCAAACAAACAGAAGGTGTTTAGCTAGCTAATGTTGACATGATTTAATCACTTTATTCTGATTACAATACAGCAACAAAAATCATGGAACAAACAGGAGGGGATAGTGTTCCTAACGCACGCAACCACACGCGCGCGACGTTGCTATGACGCGTCACGGTGTGTTGGATTGGATCATGTGTTGAGTTGTAATTACTCCGGTTTCAGTTGGAGAAACAGATTTCTCTCATTCCCTGATTTATTTTGTGTAAACAAGGACGCGTCACTCCGTTTCTATCCTTCCTGGATTTACTCAGCGACCATGTTGGGTTGGAGGTTAATTATTGGCAGCAGGAGATGCCGGGATGCGTCCTTTCAGCAAGGTTTTTATAATATTCATGAAAAGCCAACGAGAGGCAAGAAGAGATAAGAGTTCCTTTGTTTACGTCCACGACCAAGGGGGTCAGGGTCCTGGTCTGTCAGCACACCTCAATACAAGTTGATGGAAAGTTATATGTGGACCTGGGGACAAGAGATCCATTTGTTGTGGATCCGGATTTCATGACATTGCATTCTGAACATATTCTAACCCCTTTACTGATGTTTAATAAACTTATTATACTGGCTAGACCGAATCTGGCACAGACAGGCTTTCTAGTGATTTTTATGCAGATACTTCATTTATAAACATTTTGTTATTATCATAATGGAGATTATAGAGTATTGTGCCACACTGGTGGACTTTGAGTATCAGCTGGTGCTTTATGTTTCTCCAAGCAGTATTTCTTTAAGATTCCCCCCCCCCATAAAATAGAACATTTCATATGACAACAAAATAGCTCTCTCGTTGAAAACACGTACACGTTTTCAGCTATTTCTTAGCTATAAGTGTCCAATATGTTGAGTAAAGCCCTAAAAAGCAACATTTAGACTCGTGTATCACGATATTGATCATTGCTGCGTTCCTAGATCTCCCAATTCTGCCTGAAGAGTGATTTGGTTCCCCCTTATATTTACAGCATGTGTCCTCGCTGTGGCTGTGTTGATGCAGCCTGGTTGATCATTCACAGTGTTGTAATGATGCAACGTAATGCAATTATCTGAACTGTGTTTGCTAGTGCAGGTTAGCACCACAGAGTAAAAAGTGCACTTAAAACATCAGCTGTGTGTGTGTGTGTGTGTGTGTGTGTGTGTGTGTGTGTGTGGTAGAGAGAGAGTGGTGTGAGCACTTTCTTCATCGACTTTAAATCGGAAAGTTTCACCCGTTTCAGTCAAAAGTGTGTGTTTGTGTCAGCAAAGTAAAGGTTGAACATTAGCTGCTTTCCCCTCTCGCACCTTAACCTGGAAGAAAGTAGTTCCTTCCTCGTGTGAGGTGTCGGCGTTTAGATGCAAGCAAACGTGGTTGTAGGTTGGTGGAGTGATATTTTGCTTGGTTTTATTTTCAGATTGGGTTTCTGTGTTTTGCCTACAGTCCAGTGTGTGTTTACGTGGTTTACATTTAACGTTCTGTTTGTCTTTAGACCAGATCTTCAGAGTCCGTTCTAAACGTGCAGATATATATCAATCTATTGTAGAATGGGTTTATTCTTTTCTATCCGCTGGCCTCCGCAGGTTCTCATTTCAGATGGAGGAACTACAGCTTCCATGTCTGTCCAGTTATTTGCTTTTTATAGCTTTTTTTGTTGGCAGTGTTTGGACGGAGCCTGCAGGGGAGTTTGTTGTTTACTTGTTGCTACAGAAAACACTGAAAATTGAAAGTGTTCAGACAGCATGTATGTTCCACTATCATCCATGCGTCAAAGTGCTATCTTCAAATAGTTTTGCATTAGTTTGATAGTGATTTTGATCACATCTTCCTTTATTTGATTCATTTTTAATTATTTACTTACACCTGCTAATGGAAAGAAAAGCCTCTCTTTCAAAACAATCTGCTTCTATTCTTAAATTTAGAGTCTAACAAGCCATTTCCCCCCCAGTCATAAAGTTTTGTATGACCGTTATGGAAATGTATCCCCGGTCCACAAATGCTCCATTTCTCTCCTCTTGTCCATCATTCAATTAGAGAGACGTGAGTCGTGTGTCGGTGTGTACGAAGCAGCATCCTCCACAAGAGCCCCATTCACAGAAACATCACCATCACCATCCATCTATCAGCTCTTTGTCCTCCGCCTCTGAATTTCACATCTCCATTGCCTCTTGTCCACACAGGAAGTGGGACTGACCAACGGCACGCCGGTGGAGACGTCGAGTCCCGCCTCCACGTCCTCGCTGTTCAACAGGCTGCAGCTGGACGACGACCTGGAAGCAGACGTCCGCGACCCCTACGCCGACACCGCAGAGACGCAGGACCTTTTCGTCACAGTGGACGACCCGAAGAAGCACGTGTCCACCATGGAGACCTACATCACCTACAGAGTCTCCACCAAGGTCTGCTATTGGCTGTTGTCATGGTAACACTGTCTCCCTGGTTGTCTTTGGTTGTTTATGTGTTTTAGCCCACCTAACAGTCATCTTTTAGTGAATATGTCGCCACCTTCAGGCGAAGAAGGTATCCGCGGAGTGATGGAGCAGACATTTAAGACTTATATTCCAGAGAGTACACGTGTACAGTAACGTATGTTGGCGAACCCTCTGTTCCATCACACACGTCTGTCCGCCGAGCAGCAGATCTCAGAGCAGCCACTTGTCCCGGCGGAACTTAATTTGCTCTGACCTTCGGCGGGGGGAAACCGCAGCGTTGGAGGCATTTCTGTGGTGGAATGAAACAACAGATTCAGAGGGAGACACTGCCAGGAGCTGCCGGGCGGCGTCGTGACGTCAGATGCTATGTGCACTGTGGTGCAACGGGAGGCTCAGAGGCCGCGGACATCGCAGCCCGCTGTGAACACAAGGCGTTAGCTGAGATCATGTGCTGTCTTTGAACAAAATAGGGAATGTGTGAGCTATATTTCAAGGTCGGTACGCATATACAGTCATCCTAGTGGGCTGAGCTGTAAAGAGACATGGCCAATCTCTCTCTTTTAGCTTTTAGAAGGTAATTAATACACTCTATCTTCTCAGGAAACAGCAAATATGATCCTGTGTGTTTTGTGTTTTTGCTTTAGACCACACGGGTAGAGTTTGACCTGCCGGAGTACTGTGTGCGAAGACGCTACCAGGACTTTGACTGGCTGAGGATCAAGTTGGAGGACAGCCAGCCGACCCACCTCATCCCCGTAGGTCAAAGAGCCACGGCTGCAGCCTGCCGTCTTGGTTCCTGTTGAGAAGCGCTTCATTTACATGCTCTGCTTCTCCTCCTCCCATCTCTCTGCACCTCCAGCCGTTGCCGGAGAAGTTCGTGATGAAGGGCGTGGTGGACCGTTTTTCGGAGGAGTTCGTGGAGACGAGAATGAAAGCTCTGCACAAGTTCCTGAAGCGAGTCGCAGACCACCCCGTCCTCTCCTTCAACCAACATCTAAACGCCTTCCTAACTGCCAAGGTGAGACGACGCAAGGAGGGAAGTTTGATTGTTGGGGATAAAAACCTGTCGCATCTTTGCAAGCAGTTACTTTAAAAAGGAAGAAAAAAGTAATCTTTCAGTCAAACGCAGCACTCTAAAACACAGAGCCTCTGCTTTGTTTGTGTGTGTTTTCCAGATCTGCCATCAGTCACACATTTTGTCTGTTAAGTAGCTGAGAGACACAAGCCTTTGTTGTTCCCTGCGGGGAAGGGATGTGGTTGCAACAGTAAAATAGTTGGACTCAGGAAAAAGGAAGTGGAGCGTTTGGATACTAGAACAATCTAAAGCCTACAATGTAAAATGGATGTTAATAAAACACTAAAGAGGCTTCTTTTTAAACATGCATGTGACAATGAATGGATGATTAACATATAAGGATGTCATCTGAACATCGCTTTTCCGTCACTGTGCGTGTTCAGGATCTGAACAAGCGTCAGGGTCTGGCCCTGCTGACCAAGGTGGGCGAGTCGGTGAAGCACGTGGCCGGAGGCTACAAGCTGCGGGCGCGGCCCGCCGAGTTCGGCGCCATGGGCGAATACCTGGACACCTTCACCCAGAAGCTGGGAACCATCGACCGCATCGCTCAGAGGATCCTCAAAGAGCAGTCAGGTAGCACACTCAGACGTCACCTGGAGCTTGATGAGTATTCTTTCTTTTTAAAGATAGAAACCAGCGTATTATATGCAGCAAAGCTTCCTCTCCAAGTTCCAATAACACTTAGTCATCCTTTGAACGTTACAGAAAGCCTGCAAATGGTTACAAACCAGTGTATTGATTGATTGGATTTGACAATAAAGAGAGGGATTCATAAAATATTTAACAAATGAGAGAACTTTTCCATTAAGAAACCACCGTGCATGAATGAGCAACATGAAGCAATCTGTGGACAGATCGATTAAAATGAAAGATTATAGATGCAAAAAAGGGGCAAAACTTCCATTCGTCAATTCTAGTAGAACAGAGCCTCTTTGTGGCAAGCGTTGCATCCTGAATGCACCCCGGTATGTAATCAGCACTTTTCAGGCTCCAGAGCTGAAGCCACTTCTGCAGTTGTATTTTCAGCACCAGGAAGCAACATATTTTTGCTGTTTTGCAGCACCGTCTTGCAACATGGCCTCGGGTAGCTGTCCTTGTACTCTCTACTCCAAGTAGACCTACTTATTACTACTTCTCGAATGACAAAACGAATGCCATGCAGTCGTTTCGTCTTGAAACCGGCGTGTGTGGCTTTATCTGCGTATTGATTCAGCGCTGCGGTGTTTGGTTGGAGAGAATCCCACTGACCTTTGGCATTGTGGGAACACGGTTGAGAGCAGCTCATGCATGACAAGCGATCCTGTAAATACCTGACATCTGCCGTGTGAATTACTCGCCGTCACCATCTGTTCGGGGTTTACACGTGTTGCAGACTGTGGACTATAAAAACGTCCGCAGCTCCTCCGTGTCGGGGGAGATAAGATGGAAACTCGTAGAGCTGGAGATAACGGCGGCCTGTGAGCGGACGCGGAGTGTTATTCCACGCGTGCTTGACTCAGCAGCCCCGTGTTTTAGTCACCACTCTCTCTGGCGTTTGATTTACAAATATAGATTTTGGATTTGGAACATGCCAACCTGCCTGTGAAGAGACAGAGAAAGCTCGGCCTTAATTGGTTTTCCAGTCCAGCAGTGTTGCAGTGTATTCGCTGCTCAAAGTACCTGCAGGGCATGAAGGAGTGTGAAAAAGGTAGCAGGATTTGAATGTATTTTTCTTCTGACCTCCACTAGAGTACCTGACAGAGCTGCGTGAGTACGGCACCCTGTATTCCAACTGGGTGGGGTGGGAGGAGGAGCTGCAGATACCCCTGGAGGGCGTGGCTGGCTGCGTGATGACATGCGGCGATGCCCTGGAGGACCTGGGTGAGAACATGATCCAGGACTTCCTGCCCGTACTCCGAGAGTACATCCTCTACATAGAGTCCATGAAGGTGAGGGGCATTATGGGTACGGATTTCAAATGAGTGTGTATTCTGGGTTTTTGGGGGAAGCGGGGGCGGACTTGCTTTCTTTCAGCTGAGTCATGTTTGACCCCGAATAGAGGAAGTGGAATCTGAAAGTCACGTCCTGCGCTCGCCGAGCTCTGGAATCAGCACATCTCTCTACGTTTTGATGTTTTTCTCCGAAATATTCTCTCTCCGAAATATCTCAGCGTTGGCAAATGTCCCACTGACGCTGCACAAATATCTGTGGTTGATTACAGAACGTGTTGAGGAAGCGAGACCAGAGCCAGGCGGAGTACGAGGGCCGACTCGAAGCGGCCGTGTTGCGCAGACAGGAGGACAGAACGCCAGTAAGCCATGAAGCTCCAAACTTGAAAACTGAAAACATCTCTTCAAAATAAAAGCTTTTAATGCTGATAGAATTAGTTTTCCAACAAAGAAAACATCTTTTTAGAGGGGGGAAGTGGTAAAAGTGTACCCTCACTGTCAAATTTCACATCTCTCTATTACAACCCCTCCCCTTCCAAAACTCCTTCACCACCCAGACCCTCTGGTTGTAGGCCTGCAGCCTGTCGTCTTTGCATTATGCCCCCTGGACGCCCCCTGTAGCTGTAGCTCTCTCTGTCTCGCCGTAGATGCCGCTGGAGGTGGAGAAATGCCAGGACAAAGTGGAGTGTTTCAACGCCGACCTGAAGGCGGACTGGGAGCGCTGGCAGAGCAACAAGAGACACGACTTCAAACAGCTTCTCACCGGCATGGCCGACAAAAACATCACCCACTATGAAAAGGTACTTTAAAACACTGCAAACACACTGTAAACTTCTTTTGGTGAATACGGTCATCATATTCAACCAGCTTCCTTAAAAACACCTGATGCATACGATAATTACATGAAGCTGCCACAGTTTAAATGTTTCCTCTTCCTCTTCCACTCGTCACGCCACCCTCTGCAGTGCCAGGCGGCGTGGGAGTCCCTCATAACTGTCCTCCAGGACAAACAGACTGAAGACAAATCGAGCGAGACGAACTGAAACATGTCCTCATGTTGCCGCCCCTCCATCTCTCTCTCTCCGTATAAAACACTCTCTCATGCCACGGAAAAGGACCAACCAGGACGCAGATTTAAACTGCTGGACATTGCTCTCCTGGGAGACGATTGTACACCGGGGAGTCATCTCTCAGAAGGAGGTAACGAATGGTACGTTCAAGGACAGCTGGGAAAGAGGAGAGACCTACTATGTACAGATATTTTGCTTTGTTTTTGTTGTTGTTCTTAATGACTTTTTCTACTTCATATTTCCAATTAACGGTCGGTTGCCAATGCTACTTGTGTTTATTTACCCGCGGCCTCGGAGAGAGGTTTTCTGTCGTCTCCGTGTTCACGTCGAGCCAAATGTGGAGGATAACTCTTCATCGTTGCAGATGTTTGAGTGCCAAGCATGTGATGGTATTCATGGGCTTTTACAACCTGACAGGAAAACATCAATCTTGGGGATGCTCGAAGATATATCACTGAACGGGACTCATAAAATTAGTCACATTGGCTGAAAATTAGAATCCAACATCTTATACTTTCCTGTTGACCATTTTTTACAAAAGTTCATAAATGTGATCATTTTCCTTTTTTTTCTCTCTGCAGTCATTTGGTCTTTTTTTGTGTTTTAAAGCACAAATGCCATATTTGGACGTTTGTTTCGAGTGTGGCGTAACAGCACCACCTGGTGGATACTATGATAATTGTTTAATTCTTCTGAAATAGGCTTGACAGAATGCTACTTCTGTTGGTTTCCCCTGATATCACACAGCTGCTTTGGCCATGTTTATCTGCAGGGAGTCTCTTCTTCAAGCAAAGGCTTTAACTCAGTTGAGGATGCTTAATAGCAACAAGCAGATTTACCCAATGAGAGACACAGAGGGAATGATACAGAGGAGCTGAGGCTTCATAGAACATTCTGGTGATGCATCCATTGCTTTAAAAGCTGTAGTTCTTTTTCTAATGACACGGTTGGACATGTGGAAATTGTTTGCAGTTCAGTTCCGGTAAACCCTTGGACTCTTGGACTGCCCCGCTGTGACTCATGGGGAACATTTCCCCCTTTATTCCGATGCTGCAGCGCTGCTGCACGTACTAACAGCGTCTTTGCGTCACACGTTGACTCAAATGTTGCTGATGCCTTAAAGTTAACGATCCACTCTGAGATATTCTGCTTTATTTAGTGACTTTTTCTTTTAATTCATATTGATGAGTTTCCTTTGCGTAAATTAATTTCAGGCTGAATGCGAGTGTTGAGATGATAAATTAACTATGGCTGCTACTAAACCCTTTTTTATGACTTTTCTCTTGATATTTGTCCTTCCTGTTTTCTTCTCGAGCTTTAAAAGCACAAAGCAGCATTTTTTTCCTCCTTCTCCTTTCCAGCAGAAGTCAGTGAGGTGACACACGAAGACAATCTTTATTTAGGCATATTGAAAGCAGCCAGTAAGCTTTCTGAGCGGACCCGTGTTACGCGTGCACCGATGCTACGTTGCTTTTATTTTCTTCAAGATATTAAACTCCACCATGAAGAGTCAGAGAAGCCAAAACGAAGCGTCTCTATCTTATGTTTCTCTTGCGTAACGCGTCGAGGAAGACCCATTTTTAACGACTGCTTTGAAAGAGCTGTTCCACCTTAAGGGATTCTTACTTTCTACATTTCCTATCCTATTTAAATTAACTTGCGTGATCACGCAGCACAATAAAAGATATTGAGTCACTGTCATTCAGTTAGCAACAGCAGGAATTCAGAAACCAAGCTAAAGGCACGCGGTGGAGTTTTTGACCACTAGTAGCACCACGGAGCAGCACCGTGGTGTTGTTAGGATGAAGACTGAATGTGAACATGCATCTGTGTGTTTACAAGAAAACTCCACTGGTTTTTTTTTAAATATAAAGTTGAACATTTCTAAGTTTTCATGTTAGCACACCGCCCTGTGGAACACCACAAGAAACACCATTTCAACTAATAGCTGGTGTTCGCAGTATAACCAAAAGACATTTTAATATAGTGAATTAATAAAGAGTGAGAGGAAGAGGAAGAGTAGAGTGATCGGCCATGACATTTATGTTTAAGTTGAAAAGCATCTGTAGATGTTCCTGCTGTCCGGTGGAGATGAAGTCACTCGTTGAAGTGAGCTGATCTGAGCATGAAAAAAAAAACACATTCGGGAGCGCTCCGACTTGATTTGGAATTTATATACTGTATATTCAATATACCCCAACGTACAGCTGAGTTATATGGTGCAGCTGAGTCTATTTTTGTATAAAAGAAGCAGGAGCTCGTTGGTGGGTTCCCAGTGAGTCTGTGGAAGTTATAATAACACATTTCAGGAGGAAAATATGAGGAATGAAACGCTCATTGGGACTCCAACAATAGTCCTTCTTTACTCATAGCCATTTTAAAGTCCACACCTTATACTGTGTGCCTGCTGATTTATTTTTGCACTATATATGTAGCTGAAACCCCTGAAAAACACATGAAACACACAAAATAAAGAAGCTTTCTTTCAGTTACCAAAATGACGATTAATAGTCGGGTGGCTTGGATCTGAGATGTAAAGAAAGGCATCGTCTGCAAACAGATTCAGGTTAAAACCCCTAAAACGGGGAGGATGACGGCTGCCAGCACACACGCTGTTTAAAGAAGGGACTCATCTTTACTTCAATATACGAATGTCTCGA
Organism: Chelidonichthys spinosus; assembly: GCA_029853015.1. Classification (NCBI taxonomy): domain Eukaryota; kingdom Metazoa; phylum Chordata; class Actinopteri; order Perciformes; family Triglidae; genus Chelidonichthys; species Chelidonichthys spinosus. The sequence continues at coordinate 21,134,235 of CM056840.1, forward strand.
AGCCAAATGTTCCCGCCTTGTTCCTCCTGTTCTTATAGCTTCACACACGATGAGAAAATCTGATTGGCAGTGCAGGATACATGTGATCGATCAAACCTGTATGAAAGGTCAAAGGTCAGACCACATGACCACACGTGATGTGAATCTAGTTGAGATCTTTTTCATTTTCTTTTTAAATTTCCGTTCTTCCCCAGTGTGTACTGTTTACGTTCAGTCCCTGTACATTTGGATGTTAATAGCATCTTATTGTAATTATAAATAAGCTTGTATATTGATGTCGTTTTTGATGCAATTTATCTTTACCTCAAATCAGTTCTTTTTGGGATATATTGGACCAATAATAAAAAAAAAGAACGAACGCTTTGAGGTCCGTTTTCTTTTTATCCACCATGTTGAAATGTTATGGCCGCTACAAACGCCGAACACAACAACGAACACTGAAGAACGTTCACTGGATTCAAGTTTATTGGACTTGGATACGTGAAGATACCACTAGATCGGCTTTTACGCTGCAGGGTCACAGCAGTACGCGTGTATCGTATACTTGAGGGTAGAGCGGAGTCGTTCTAGAGCTCCTTGGCTCTCAGGATGAGACCCACTACCTTCTAGTACCTGATTGGATACCTTGGACACGAAGTTACTTGCTTGATCCGTTTGAAGATCAGAACTCACAAGCACTCCAACTAGCCTTTAGCTGTAAGAGAGCACAAGGGTGCCTAAAGGGGGCCCACACAGTCCATAGCAAGTCTCTCAAACGGTTCTCCCATCACAGGAATAGGCTGTGGGTGCTGGAGGAATCACCTGGTTAGGTCTACCTGCTGGCTGACATACAAGTGTGGCGATACTCAGCAGACTTTCAGCCAAAAGAAATGTCTTAATATTCCATTTCACAACCTGAAAACCATGCATCGCCACCAAGGGAAGTCTGTCACGCCTTGCAATGGTTCAGATTCAAACACATCAGAATTCACTGCTACAAAAACCATCTATGATAAACGGCTCAAAACCTGAGAGTTCAGAAGCGACTGGACCACATGGTTCTGGCTCAAGGGCAACAACAGGAAGCTGCTGAAACGCAGACCCAATTAAAGCCACGGGTTTAGGTTTCTGCCTCAGACCAGCACAGTCGGCTACAACACGGCCTGGATTCCTGCAGTAAAAACAAGACCGATCTGAGCTTCCTTGATACGCCTCAGCAAGTACAGCAGCATCTTCTCTCTCCACTAAAAAAGGTGAAACTGACTCTGGACCGAAGGGCCTGCATTTATAGGCTCCGCCCACTAATCAGCACAGGTGTCACTAATCTGCTGATCAACCTGGAGGAGCAGGAAACAGCTGAATAAAACCTTTCTGTTGATGAAAATACAGTAAAATGATCTGCCAGATATAACAATGAATTAAACTAATTTAGATATGAGCTTTAAAATGCAAATAATAATGAAGGAAAAGCCCATTTTAAATGTTACAAATACCTTTTTATTGGCAGAAGTACATTTCATAATACATCCAGTTTGTTCTATATAAATATAATCAAATTCAAATGATGACTATGATGTTTACAAAAATACAAAAAACAGACTTTTAAAAAACGTGCAGCTTTATGGTCTTCGCTGCAAATATTTAACATTTTCTTCTACATAAACCTACACCTTAGGTGTAATAACCTTCATTTAAACCCTGACGGCAACCCTTGTGTGTGTGTGTGTGTGTGTGTGTGTGTGTGCTTTATATAGAGTGCAAAACATAATGCAAAATGTAAAAATAATAAAGCCGGCTGCATTTTCTCCCTTTCAGACCCACCATAAAGCAAAAGGACAGGACTTGCACCCTTATCGCCTAAAATGCACAATTACTGTATATATGAATGAAGAATTTAAAATCCTACTAAATATATCATTCCTTCATCGGTTTCATCTTCATGTGCAAGGCTTTAGGAACTAGATCTCACGCACAGCCACAGTGTGACTGGTGTCGGCAGATGAATTCTGTTGGTCGATGAGGTTCTCCAGTGTGCTCGCTGCAGGAAGCGAGATTAAAGCAGCATTTGCTCCTATCAGTCCGTTTCCCGTCTCAGTTCCTGTCAGCCTCGTGACGAAGCTCAGTGCTGGCGGTGATATCGCCCCCTTCAGACCACCTGAACCCTCTCGTACTGTTGCTTCTGTCTGCAGCCGACAACGCTGGAGGGAGGGGAGAGGAAGGGTTATTAAGTAACACCAGGAGACACAAGAGCTTTCTCCTTCTGGTCCTTTCATTTTATATTATGAAAAAGATTTATCTAAGTTGCCTAAGCTTAAAAAAAAAGGTTTAGCAAGCTAAAATAAAGTTTAAATTCCAGTCTTTATGCTAAGCTAAGCTAAACGACTTTCAACTTCATGCTTATTGGCCAGAAATCTAAATGGAAACTTCTTTTCAAAGTAAGACCAAGTTATTACCCAATAGGTATCATTCCCAGTACTGTAATGATGCTGGCCAGCATGAAGACCAGACCCGGGAACCAGTCCAGAGATCTCTGATAAATCTTAGTGAAGGCAGGGATGTAGGCCAGACCGGCAAACTTCAGAACCAGCTGCAGGGAGGTGAGAGTGGTGCCTGAGGAGGAGAGAAGAGGAGTCAAATACAGCCGTGTGTGTGTGTGTGTGTGTGTGTGTGTGTGTGCGTGTGTGTGGTGAGTGTGTGTGTGTGTGTGTGATTCACAAAGAGGATGTACATTCCAACCAAAAAGCAAATCAAGCTGTTAAAGGGGCGTCATGTTTCTGTTATAAACCAGTTTATAAACCCGTTCCCCCTTTTTCTATCTAAACACGAAACACTAGAAGACTCAAAATGAGGAAGCTTGATATTACTATCTGCCAGGTGACATGTAATAACACATGTAATAACACAACCGTTGTCCTTAAATGCCCCACACATCACAGATTGATAATTGCAGGGTTTTTTTCCCTGACCTCTTCGTGAACTTTATGACTGCAAGCTTTCAGGAACTGTAATGTTCTTCATCCCTCTTCCTTAACTTCCTCCCGTGACATACGCTGATCCTGCACTTCTGTCTGTCTGACACGAGCAGTGTTAGAATACCACAGCATGCACGGAGAGTTGCAACACAAGGCTGACACATAATGAAGTCGGCGTGGTTTACACTGTGGGGGGGAAACAACTACTTTCTACCAAAGAAATAGTCCCTCTAAAAACACTTTAATGTTGGTGAACTGACCCTTTAAAAATCTGTAACTATTAGCAGCAAATATTAAAAGCACCTTCAAGTTGTGCTCACTCAATAATGATCAATAACCTCACACACACACACACACACACTCACACACACACAACACACACACACACACTGACCACATGAAGACGCTGGGACCTGCTGTGACAGCAGAGATCTGATGGTGGGCATCGGGATGAGAGCAAACAGGTTGAGTGAGCGAGCTGCAGAGAAAAGAACAGCGGTCATTCATTTCATCTCATTTCCTGTAAGAATGCCCTTTTATTTTTCTTTGCGTCTCGTCTAAACAACGAGTCCCTTGTGTTCACTCTGACACGCCCAACAAGACGGACGGGTTTCCATTGCAGCTCCGCCAGCTCTTTCACTCTTGACTTTTTGTTCATGGCATATTTAATAACTATGATATATCTATCCATATCCACACCATATTTCATTCTATTTCCACATTTGTATGGCTTACACTATGACAATTTTAATTTTACAGCTTTTCATTGCATACTATACTTATTAATTAGTTTTTATGGAGCGTTCAAGGCCCTATATTCAGGTTATTTTGGATAATTAATGTATACATGTTTGGGGCCCTTTTAGTAACCAGACTTTAGGCCTGTTTAACGGTTTCTAGCTTTGGCTGTTTGACGTTGGGGTGAAGTTTTGTGCCTCGGTCTAAGATGCTCACCGAGGTAGAACATGTAGGTCGCCGTGACGAAGGTCATGAAGTAAATCCCCGAGCCGAAGGACAGCATGCCGATCAGGATGAGCGTCACGTCGCTGACGCAACGGCGTAACGCAATGACGCCGAGGAAGCTGGTGATGAAAATCATGCAGCCCGCCGCCTGCCCATAACCCACCTGAAGGAGGGGGAAGGGAGAGGCATGATGAAAGTCAGACAGAAGAAATCGATATATACCATGCCATGAATAAGAATTCAGGGGTAACTATTCAGACTTTCAGTCTATATTAGAATGTGATGTAGTGTACGTTTGTGTCTAATCATTGGATGAAGTGTCACCTGAGTGGCACTCCAGTTGAGCGGCTCTTTCAGCACCCAGATACCCAGGATTTCTAAGGCTCCGCCCACTGCAGAGTTGTACAGCACGGCGGCCGTGAACAGCAGAACGATGTTCAGCTTGTTTCCCACAGCAGGACCCACGGCTGGACCCTCGGCTGGACCCTCGGCTGGACCCTCGGCGGCGTCACAAGGAAGGAGGTGGCTGCCGTCCTCTGGCTGCTCGCTGGACACCTGTTTCACCTTTAATGAAGGTGGACACACACACACACACACACTCTGTCACATAGAGGTTAACATGATACGTGTTCAATAATGGAGCCAACCCTCAAAGAATGTCATAAAAATGTGACTTTGGGACCGTTTTCTATGTAATTGTGTCTTGTATATTCTGAAAGGATAATGTCCAAATAAGAGGCTGAACGTTGCTGTTACTATGACGACGTGACAGACCTGCAGCAGGACCGCGGCGTGGATGAGGCAGAGCAGGTTCACCAGGGCGCTCACGGTGATCAGGATGGTTCCGTTCCCCAAACTGGAGCCGTAGAGGCCGAAGAGGTGACCGGACACCAGGCTGCCCACCAGACCGGCGAGCCCGTACAGCAGCTCCACCTTCATCATCGCCTGCACCGGGACACACCAGCACACTGTTGTCACTTCAAGGACACGCCTTGACAGCTTTCAATAGGTTTATCAACTGTGGTGGGAGTTAGTGCTGAGTCAACAATGTTACAGTCATTTATTTGCACGTGTCAAAGGTCATGAATGGCATGTCAGGTATTCTGGGAAGTCTTTTACATGAAACAGAGGACAAAAGAGGGGTTTTATGTTCATCTCAAGTTATTCTGACCCTTTCCTTCTGTCCGTTTGGACATTTGACAGCAGGAAAAAACACCTTAAATGTTATTATTTTAGCCTGAAATGTGATGACTTTTCCTAAAGTGACCCCAAATACACACAATACAAATATTTTAATATTTGTTAAGGTCAAACATGTATTTATTGAGGCTGTTTCTCCCTTTATTCCTGTCAGATAGGCTAGTATACATGCTGAATGATCTGTTTGGTAGACACTTATTGATGCCGTGACGCGGGGGGACTGACCTTGGACCGGTCGCTGGCCGTGGAGGAGAGCGCGGCCAGCGTCATCACGCCGGGCCAGTAGGCACCGAAGCCGCCGGACAGCCCGTAGACGACCGCGGCTCCGTACGCCACCTCCAGCGGGAGCCGGAAGAGGACCACCATGAGCAGGATGACCCTCAGCAGCACGTAGCCGCTCAGGGGAACCACGATGGGGGCTCTCCTCCAGCCGCGGTCGCCCAGCCGGGCCAGCAGCAGCGCGGGGAGGATCGGGACCAGGCGCACCAGGAGGTTGTAGACCATGTAGAAGTCCGTCATGGCTTTCTGCCGGCTGGCCTCCCGGGACAGGTGGGCGTCCGGGTAGCTGGCGTTCAAGGTCCGGTCTTGGACCACCATCTGCAGCGCGGTGTCGAACAGAGTGCTGCCCAGCTCCTCCAGCACGATGATCGGCTCTATGCGCCGGAGCAGCGCGGAGCCTGGGGGGCACGTGGTCACCATGGCGACCGCCGGACGTGTGCTGGTTGTTCCGAGGACCGAGTGTCCCGTCTGAAGTCAACGCGGAGAAAATACAACATGTATCACACCCACTTCCTCCCCCGGGCTCAGGCAGGCGTGATGTAACTGGAAAGGGCGTGTGTGTGTGTGTGTGTGTGTGTGTATATGTGTGTGTGTGTGTGTGTGTGTGTGTAAGACTGGAAACCACCTTTTCCTCAATTTCTGTGAACATTTGGAGATGAATCCTTCTGACTGTACGGCCACCAAACCAGCAGAGAAAGTGGAATTATTATTATTGTTATTATTATAAGCTATATTATTAAAAAACATGTCAGAACAGTGACGTTTTGTGTGTGTTTTTTTAAATCAATCAAATGATTGTTTGAAGTGTTTTCAAAAAGCCTAATATTCAGATAATATTTGATATAAACGTGAAACAAACAGGGAATCATCACACTGCAGGTAGAACCACAAATATTTAGTTTTTGGTAAATTACAGGCATTTTTTGTGTGGACAATATATAGTTTTAGTCAACTTATAACTGAAAAAACACCCAGAAACCCCCCGTTTACAGGTTTTGTTTTTAATGAGAAAATATTCAGAATATGTATAACAGGTGTATAT